>JAOYSI010001735.1:2415-16789 GCA_025775065.1 Hiodon alosoides | reverse complement strand
TACATATATATATATACAAATACACACGTATATAAATGTACGTGTGTGTGTGTGCATATATTCTTCTCTCAATAGAACAATAGCAAGGGTGCCAACCCTGCAAGGGTCTCATATTTTGAACATAAATCTGACAGTCTGCCTTTACTCATAAAAAGATTAGTCTGACCTGATGCCTGGGAACATTACATATTAAACACAAAGATTGAAATACTGGGACTGGGACAATGAATTTAAATTTGGACACATTTGGTTTATTATTATATGGTTTTAGTACTTTTCTTTTGACTGATTGTGTGTGTAAGTCTTTTTCAGAAATAAATAACACACTACTCCATTTACAGAACATGAGTGCTTTTATGTTCTGTTTGGTCCACAAGTCC
Source organism: Hiodon alosoides (assembly GCA_025775065.1). Classification (NCBI taxonomy): domain Eukaryota; kingdom Metazoa; phylum Chordata; class Actinopteri; order Hiodontiformes; family Hiodontidae; genus Hiodon; species Hiodon alosoides. Next base: position 16,409 of record JAOYSI010001735.1, on the reverse strand, counting down.
ACAAGTTGACAAATACGTAATACACACTGCCTGAACTGAAGTTGTTACACCCTAGACAGAAACAGAATACTGTTGTGTAGATCACATTTTACGTTTGGGCAGTCTAAATTTGTCTAATTTGTGCATGATGATAGGGAGAGACAGAAATATACTCCCTCCTCTGTTTAGCTTGGGGTAAATAAATTAATTTAACACTTATTCATCTCTTATCTGTGACATATCTGTACTGTTTGGTTTCGTAATTTCACCGGAGTTTAATTGGGGAGAACAAAGGCTTTGGGCGAGCCAACTTTTCAGCTGCAAGGCACACGTGTCTATTAATTAGTTAGTAATTATTTATATTGCACCAAAATAAACAAATAATGTAAATGAATAGGAGTACTTTGTGTAGAATTAAAAGCATCATTACTTAGTTTTTCCTCACAGACAAATATTTCTCATGTCTAAAAGGAAATTTCCAACACAATACAATAAGATCATGGAATTGCTGTTGCATTTCAATGTGGAACGGTGCGTTAAGTCACACAATAAATCATTGTTATTTCCAGCCTGGCTTTTGAAATTGATAAATTTGGTGTTGATGGGGTTGATTGTAAGTGCTGGTAATTGTTAGTAATATGAGACATGCACAACGCTCCCACAGAGTGTAGCACCAGGTAAACCCCACAGACATAGCGTCCGGGATGTTGCCTACAGCTTAGCGCTCAATCAGCCATCTGTCCTTCACTCGCAAGTCAACATCGGAGAAAGAAAGGCGATTACCTGAGTGTTCTCCAGGTGCAGCTGGATGGCAAGGTTTTTTAAAGGGGCTGGCCGCTTGCTCAGGTGCCGGAGGGCGAGCTGCACGGCAGGCAGGACCTCAGCGGTCAGATTCCCTCGTCCAGGGCTGCCAGTGAGTGGCATGAGCCACATGACAGGCAATGCGTGACGGCCCCAACTGTGGGGCGTGGCCGTCACCAGGGCCAACAGTGTCAGGATCCTCCCGACCTGGGCCAGACCTGCCATCCCCCCGCACTCCCCTCGCTCTCTCTCTGGTTCGATGTCTCCCACAACACACCTTACTATTGGCTCTTCTAGGCCCCCTCTACACCTCTCTCTCCCTTGGAACCCGGCTCGCTCTGGCCTGGCCACGCTACCTCACAAGGGGTCTGGCTCTTCCAGGAGAATCCAACAGGAGGGATAAAGGGATAGAAAAGCTCCCCTAGGCTGATTACTTACATCTGCTGCGGCAAATCCCAGAGCACCCCCCCACTGCTATGCATTGTTTACTGCGTGCAGGGAGAGGGAGTTAACCTGTGACAGAGCAAGCACTGGACACTACCAACTGTAATGCATTGACCAGGAAACAGTCTTGCGCCCTTTGTAGCCCCCTAGCTGGGGTGTAAGGGTCAAGGGGACACCAAGAGGATATGAGGACCCCCTTGTGTCCATCATGCGTTACTCAGAAAGAGGAATATCCGTGGTGCGTGTGTTGCTTATGTGACATCAAACCATTTTATTGCCATTGTATTCGGCTGTTAAAAATGCAACCACTGCTAATGGTCCTCTGTTGGTGATATTGTGTGCCACTTATGTAATTGTTCCCTTTGTAAGTTGTGTACTGAACCATAAAGAACCCAAAACCATGACAACATGATTTCAGAATGAGTTCTCTCCCCTGTAAATCTTTTAGCCGTTAGCATATAAAATATTTACAATGTATTCAGATTTGATGAATGTGTAAGTTTAAAATAATTTCTCATACACACACTTTTTATTTTTTGTCTCAAAGTACAGTTGGGCCTGTGAAATGCTTCCTCAAAAGAAATGTTTAAATAAGAACGATGGTGATTTAACAGCCCAAAGCTGCATTTGAAATCATATAGCACACAGCAATGCATAACAACCAAGACTAACAAAGCTTCAAGATTTATCCACCCCTAATCCCACACATGCCCCATACCCAGTGTTAGGCTCCCACTGGAAATAATGAGTGGACTGTTAACCATGAAACAGGACATACATCTCTGGTCACCCACATGCTTTAATATTTTGTTAATGTACAGCTCTACTGAAGTCTTTTTCCTCTTCAAGTCAACAAAAGTAATCCATGTTAAAAGTCGAACTAAATCTGCTTCAATTCACCAAATGAATAATGTGCAACTGTTCACATTTTTGTATTTAATGTTTCATGCTGCTTTGTTTGTTGTGTGTGTCAAACAAGTTAACTCTAAACCTTTTCATTCTGAATTTATATACGTGGTTCTTCGCCTTCATCTTCCGACGAAGTTTGACACAAAAAGTACAGATCTCTGAATTAAGTTTATTCAGTTTACTCAATCCAATTCAATGTCCATCTCAGTATACAGGATAGAAGTCGCATAACTATCCCCTGGATAACGAAAAAAATCATAATAATCTGAAGTAGGCTACGCTGTTTTTTGTTTTGTTTGGTGTGCATTTTTCAAGTCTTTCGCCGAACGTGGCCATGCTTGACCAACGGACCTCATCGTACTGCCATGCCATTTAGTGAAAACTTCATAGAATCCTAAATATCAGTTTTTTGCAAAAAATGGCACTGAAATGTTTGCAATGATGTAATAACACAAAATGAAATCAAACGAAAGCTGTAATGAAGTCCGCAGGTCGTATTTAAAATGTTCTGTCACGCATTTCAGCGCCTGTCATTAAACAAGGGCTTACTTTTTTGTTATTGGCAAACGGTATGTGCACCATTTCAGAACCGGTTGCCCTACATTACAAGACAGGATGTGTCGGTATGAGACAAATATAGCTAATAAAGGCAAGGATAACCGAGAGGACCGCGATGGAAAGTCTTCCATTTTCCATTATCTTAGTCTTCTCTACATAATTCGTCGCACGAGTAAGTGCAGTGGACCATTTTTTAAAGGGTTAGGCTCCTCCCCAACTAAATATTTCAAGCTGCTTATATTTGCGATTCATGTCAGAAAAGATAACTACTCATTCCATGTGTTAACGCTACATAATATAATAATAACAGCTCTGAAGAAAAACACAATTTTTCTCGCGCAAAACCACATAAGAACTCTCTTCGAACACAATTTGAGTTTACAAATACATTTACAGTTCCAACAGCGGGTTTCCTAATGGTGTCGAGCAATCCGTCTCGTTTTACGGTTTTTTGACACAGTATGTAACATAACATTTCAAGTTTCCTTTAAATTGCATTTTAATATATTCCATTATCGATTCATAACCTGACATAACCTTCCCGGGTCGTGAATTTTTCCCAAAATCACAGCATTCTGTTGTATACGGTAATGCGATGTTAATGTGCCATTCCTTTTACAGTGCGTCTGGACATCACATGGCTGTACTTCATTCAAATAAGACTGGCAAGCGTTTCACTCTCTCAATATTGAGATGTGGTCCAGACATCAAATGTTTTATTATTATTATTATTATTATTATTATTATTATTATTATTATTATTATTATTATCAAAAAAGGTCTTTAAAAATATTGTACTCTAAACCATCATACGCTCCTATACAGGTACTGTGCAAAAAATGTATTAATAAATAAGATGAATGGCGTGCAATCGTTTTCAGGAAGTTTCTTCATAATAAATATATTTTTTATTAACATGCCACCGAAATGGTATCCTTCTTAAATTATATAAGACACTGCATTATAATTGGACCACAACCCAATACAATTATATTTAACCACAAGCCAATACAAGCATTATTGAGGATATGCGCAGTTTTGTTTTTAATTAAAAAAAGGTTTTATGCACACTTTCCTACTCATGGCGGGAAGGCAGGGCCTCTAGTAATCTCGGTACCCGTTACTTCACTGTGTTATTACTCTTTGCTCTGACACACCGTGGATACACCGTGCAATATTTCAACCTCACCCAAGCCCCCATTCACACGCCCCCGTCACCGCAGCAGCTGTTGTTCACAGGTTACATTTACCTTTCGTTGCTCTAAATTAAATTTAACCAAAACTATGACCATTGTGTTATTGCTTAGGGGATGTAGTTTAAAACGGGAAACATTTCCCTGTAAGTGAAATATCCCTGTAAATGTGTCAAGGGACGCAATTACGTGTATTGGCTAATTATGATTGTATCCCCACTTTCAGACTTTTTCTAAGCTTTTGCGTCACAAGTTGACGTTTGGTGATACGTGTAGGATGTTAAGTTAACGCGTTTTGCACCCAACTCGAGCTTACAACCGGTAACCCAGAATAACAATCACGGTGCCCTTCAAATAATTGTACTGATCAACCTAAAATCGTACAGCAACAAATTACCGCCATCTTCAGGTATACAGAAAACAGACATGCTCTTGTTACGAAATACTAGGAGAATCGTGACTGAAATACCTTATTTTCCAGTGTTTTGTGGAGTGCACTGACAACATTTTAAAATGTATATTTCGATTTTATATTAACGATATAAATCAAATCAAAACCGCTCCATAATTTAAATTTGATTTAGCAAATAGTAACCGAGAGAACGCGACATGAGCCAGTTTTGGGATGTCGTACATTTTTATTTCCTTTCCCAATTGTCTGCTGAATTTTACATTACAAAATTAATGTTTCAGTCGCGTCATCCTTATGGAATTATCCCCTCACATGAGCCAATATTTGCATAAAATTAGCTAAGTCACACATCCTAGAGGCTAGGTAGTTGGTCCCCCGGTCGCTGTACATAATCTTGATTCCCAATCCTTGTTATTGAATGTAATTTCCTAGGCAGTAGTGTCGATTATGTATGCACCGGAGACCAATGGCGCTTAAAAAAAACTTTGTTTTGTTTATTTATCAAATAACACCTTGGACTACTTCATTTCGCTTATGATCGCGGGTTCGTACCAGATAATCAAGTATATGAACACAGCGCTTAAGCATACACTATTGGTTGTGTCATGAACTATATCACAATGTGGTCTTGACACACTGAACGACATTCTGGCTACACCGCTTTCGGTCCGTGCAGTATGAAATCTTGCATCACACGCTCCATGCAGACCTGGCCATAGCAGAAACCACAGACGCCAAAAAACATAACTTCGCCAGTTACCTCGGTGTCGTAGATTTTGGGGATCAAGGAGAACGAGTAGAGCCCGGACTCTCTTATGTGTTGGATGGCGAGCTGGACAGCGGGGTCGATCCCCTGACTGATGCTGCTCATTAGCGCTGATTCATTCATCGGCATCAGGACCATGATGGGCAACTCTTCGCCGTCCTTGGAGTACCAGCCGTTGTCCAGGCTGTGTCCGGCATTGTCGTTGCACCCTCTAGATAGAACCGGTCGAAATCCCACGGCACACAGCAGCAGGCACCCCGATACCACGATCATCTCTGATCTGCATTTCCTCGGGGATGGAGCCATACTATCTGTACAGGACGACGAAGCAGATCCACCCTTTCAATGCCTTGGCATCGCAGATTGGATTTTTGAGGTGGATAATCGACTCAGGTCAATCTTTCAGAAATGATAAAAGGTGAGAGATCACCGGGAGATCAATTATCCCGCCAACCAATCATTCACAAACCAGGAGATCAATTCACCTGGCAACCAATCAATCACGCTCCTGTTTTTTTCAACGATGCGAACACAGTTTACAGTATTTTCATTCGATGGCGATTTCTGTCCACCAGACAACATCTAGAAAACAGCCCATCCGACGTGACGAAGACAAATGTATACGGGATAGAGATTTGGTTAGACGCAGATTCTCTTTCCTGATTTCCGTGATCCACAACACTGCCGACTGCTAATGTCTCTCCAACTCAAACCATCCTTTCACCTCCCAAACAGTACCGGCACGGCCGCAGCGGAACATCACAATCCAGCAGTCAGTAGGACAGCGACGGCCGAATGTTAAAAATCGTTAAAAAATAAATTTTCAGGACGATAAAAGTCAATCACTTGGGTTAGCAGTTGTTATTTATACAAATCCACCGTGTATATTCCAAATGAGAAAACGTCAAAGTAAGAATTATACATTCCTTCTCGAACCCTTTTTCCTTTCAGATCTGCACAAGAAAAAAGGAACACAAGCTAATAATAAATAAAACATCTAAAAACCGTGCAATAAATTGAGCATCTTGCGTGAAGATCTGACGACGGCCGTTCCTAGTGAGCACGGGCGACGCTGCTGCTGCTGCTGCTGCTGCTGCTGCTGAGGCGACTGCCTAAGTGCTTTTGAACAGGGTTTCACTTACTCGGCGCTGCTGCTGCCGCGCCAGAGAGAGAGGGAGCAGCGCCCGGGGGAAATAAATAAATAAATACACGAACACATAAATACTCGGGAGAATGGGGGCGTGCGCTCTTCTTCGTGGAGTTGCTTTACAGACAGAGGTAACTTCATTACGCTCGGTTGTTAACGGAGGGGTAAGATCTCTAACGGGATTGTTTTTGAACTAGTATCCTGCACATCTGAAGTATCCGCATCTGAAGGTGCAATCTTGGGCATGGAATTACATATTTAACGCACCGCGGAATGCTAGTACTTTAGTACACTGTTACGCAAATTTGTCATACAGCAATATATGTTGTGTCGACGTAGAGCAACTCAGTGGGATTCAATGTTGAATTGTCTCTTGCAAATAAACACTGATGTGAATAAACAGCTGATACTTTCTTTAGGCGGCTGTGGAACGGGAACCCTGAAGGGTGAGATGAAAAACAGTTAAATGAGGCTGGTGTAAGCAGGATTCTGTTTCATAACTCAAGTTCAATAAACAGTGCCACCTAGCAATAATTACGGAATTAAAAGGGGCCTCGCTTGTACGGTTTCCCGGCGTTGCAGTACTATACTAGTAATATAGTTTATTGGCTTCATTCGTCTTGTTCTGTTGTTTTCGATCAAACACATTTCGGCACACAATCATAATTCTACATGCCTTTATGAGATTAGCAGAGAAAGCCGTTCAGAAATAAAATTTAAAGAAGTTTTACTAAAAAATAACTGCGATTAAGACTGACGGTTGAATGGCGCGTCGTTTCATTTTGAAACAACTTCGCTAATCAGATCTAACCCGGCAGCCTGTGTTGCTGCTGTCCGTGGTGCTGAATTGACGAATCTACTTATTTCCATCAACTTATTATTATACAAGACACTTACTGCTATTAATATCGGAATTTATTATGACTTGTGCTGAGAGGGAAACAATTGGTGTCAAAAAAACTTTTAGGTTTGGAGGTTTTTTTGTTGTTTTGTTTTCAAGTTATTCAATATCTACAAGTCTGAAGGTTTTACATCACAATATCATCTTTGCAGTGCGCTGTTATACTCTCGCACACACATCGAACTACGCGTGCAGTCATGTGATTATACAATGATTCAAAAACCTTTAAACAAAACACTTTTTTTCTTAAGGGAAGCCTAAGGTCCTGACTTGTCCTGTACATTTTCCATATAGAGTTTAGCAAACTGCTCGGTATGCTGTTAATTATGAGTTTGACGAAAAATCATTAGCAGTCAGATGATTAATTAATCATTAATTGCACGAGCAATGAGAGTCGCGTGAGCCCATGGAAGGCTTAAGCTGAAACGTAGCTCCATGTAAGGTGACAGTAAAACCACTAAAAGATAAAAGGAAGGACCTTCCTGAAATTGGAACCAGGAGGTTACGTGTACCTAAAACATATGTGCATCCCTGATATTTCTATACTTAAAATCAACATTTGAGACACATCATTAGCTCTTCTGTGCCAGATGTTCTCTACGCACACACACATAACAAATACTTGCTTTAATGCTATGCAACCTTTTACTTATTGTATAGTACCGTGTTGGAGGTAAAATATGTTGAGTCAAAATGTAGATGAAGAAGGAACAATGAAAAGTGTAGGACCCATTTTGCTATTACTTAATCCCCAGACAATAACCTTTTTGGCATAGGTAACCCATATCACTAACTCTACATACAAAACCACGCTAATGCATCAGACATCTTCATCAGACTATTCCCCCGTTGCAGAGAGCAGTTTCTTTGTTCTAAGACTTTCAGAAGATAAAATAGGTCAAGTGTTCATTCCATCTGTTCGTTTCATGCCAGGGGAATTTCTCCCTGTTTATACCACAGCAGAGCAACAACCGAGTGGCTCAATCAATAAAGCCGCTCACCCGAGACTATGCCCCATGAGCAGGAATTCACAGGCCCCAATCCGGAGATGTCAATCGGCCAAATGTGATTGGCGCTCAGTTGGCAGAGCATTGTGGTTGGTAAATCAGCAGGGCTTCTCCCAGCTCGTCGCTAATGAGCATCACCCTACTGGCGTCTCAGGCAGCCTGCATGCTGGCAGCACCGTCGAGAGGGATGCGCCTCTCCTCCAATCAGGCTGTGCAGCCGGCAGTGTGGAAAAGAGACGGTGGCTAGTAGGCGACTAGGATTGGAGGAGAATAATCATACTTCCTCACCCTCCTTGTGTGTGGTAGCAGGATATGTGTTTTGTTTTTGCTTTTTTTGATAAGCCTACACACATTAGGACAGTTGATTCCAAATTAGGGAGAAAACACAACAATTTTAAATGAATCCAAATTCATTAATATGTATAAATAACAATTGGAATTCTTATACTAATTGTGTTTTAAAAACTCGCTGGGGTAAAAGATCTGTATTTTGGTAATAATGTGGAATTGTATCCATGCATTCATCTGTGGCTCAAATTAAATGTTGTATTTAGATTCAATTAAATATTGGGTTAAAATACATTTTTGTGTGGGTGCCTGAAAAATAATTATTGAATATTTCCATCAGAGAAGTATTGAGGCTAATATTCTTGTACATCATTGCTAAATTACTTGTAGTTTTTTATATTCCAACAGATTTGGCCATTCTTGTTGTTATGTAATCCTTGTTATTTAAAAGCCAGCTGAGTTTTTGCTGGAATTTCCATGCGTGCACATAAATCATTAATGACTCTGTAAAGGAATGGCCCTGCATAAGAATCTTCAGAGACTTCAAAGACTAGACCCTTTAGTGTTCATTTGAATTATTGCACATTTTACATAAGCTATCATTTTGAAGATATAGTTACACATTTTGTTTCATTCACTTGGATACTTAAGGTTTCTGCCACAAGATTTAGTCTACAATAAGATAAACAATAATTTGCTTCCAAAAAACTAAAGAAATAGTGTAGTATTTACAAAGACATGACTGGAGTTGGTCCCCCTTTACTGCTATAACATCCTCCACTCTTCTGGGAAAGCTTTCCGCTAGATTTTGGAACATTGCTTCGGGGACTTGCTTACATTCAGCCACGAGAGCGTTAGTGAAGTCGGGCATTGATGTTTGATTGGTGATTAGGCCTGGCTCGCAGTCGCCGTTCAAATTCATCCTAAAGGTGTTCAATGGGGTTTGCCTTTAGGGCTCTGTGAAGGCCAGTCAAGTTCTTTCACGATTACAACAAATCATTTCTGTATTGACCTCACTTTGTGCACAGGGGCATTGTCATGCTGCAACAGGAAAGGGCCTTCCCCAAACTGTCCCCACAAAGTTGGAAACAAGGAATCATCAAGATTGGCATTTTATACTGTAGAGTTAAGATTTCCCTTTACTGGAACTAAGGGGCCAAGCCTGATCCTTGAACCCCTGAAACACAGCCCGAGACCATTATTCCTCCTCCAAACATTACAATAGGTACCATGCATTTAGGCAGGTAGCGTTCTCCTGAAATCCACTGGTGAAGTGTGATTTATCACTCCAGAGAACACGTTTCCAGAGTCCAATGGCGGTGTATGGGGCATTCACAGTCCAAACAAACTACCTTTCCCTCTCTCTGGCACCAGGGGATGACGTCATTAGCCATCACCCACTAGTCGGTACCTTCAGTCTCCAGCACCCAGTCACATAGAGCCATTAGCGGGTCATAAATCACATCACATCACATTCCTTAAAAGCAGTGAACACTTTTTTTTTGCACGCTCTCTCTGCCGCCGCTGCCTCCAGTTAAGGAGAGGGAATCTTTTAACACTGCAACCAGGGGTGTCAAAGTGGGGGGAAAGTGGTACTGATTACCTAGGGCCCGAAAAGCTTGGAACTAGAATTTTGGGCTGTGACTTTCCAGGGGAGGGGGGCCCAAAATGCAATCTCTTCATGGGGCCAAAAATTCTTGGCGGCACCCCTGACTGCAACCAACTGAACTCTAAGCCTGCCACGTGAAAGGCCACTGATCATGGTCATTCCCTTCACTGCAACAAAGCAATGGTGACAAGCAGGAACTAAAGCAAATCCTGGTTGACCCTGGAAGACGCGTTGTGGAAAGCACATTCCCTCAGATGGGTAGAAAATCCTTCTGTTTGTTCCTCAGCAACGGAAACCGGAGGAGGAATCCTTGTCCCAAACCTGATATCTGCATCACTCCAGCCCCAGGATAACCTCACATAAGGCTGTATCAGGGCGGGCATTATTTAGCTGTGTTTTAAATACAGAGTGTGTTTAAATGCTTTGTGTGCAAGTTTGTGAAGCTACGCGCTAATCTGAAGTGTTTTGGTTCTTTCATAATCTGATGATGAAGATCACAAAATCCCCCATTTTCTGTTTATCTTCATCATCGTCCACCATTTTACCCCCGAGCATTGTCTTCCCTATTGTTTGTGAACCCCGGATAATAAGTTCTTTAATTTTTTTACCAGGTGGTTTGTGTTGATTTCATTTAAATCTTGATTAACATAGTCTTTTTCAATGATTTACTATTATTAATAGCTGCTACCCTGACCCAACACTGTGAGCTTTAAATCGCTCCAGCCGACAACTGGCTTTGCACATGGTTGCACAAGTTCCCGACGAACACATCTTGTGCTGACGTGGCTTCCAGAGACAGTTTGGAACTCGGCAGTGAGCATTGCAGATGACAATAACATTTATAACAGTTGAACGGGGCAGCTCTAGTACAGTGGAAATTTGACTCAACTAAATTGTTGGAAAGGTGGCATCCAATGACAGTGCCACGTTGAGCCTCAGTACGGCCCATCCTACTGCTAATGTTTGTCTATGGAGACTACATGGCTGTGTGCTTGATTTTAAACACCTGTCAGCAAAGGGTGTGGCTAAAATAGCTGTATCCACTAATCTGAAGGGGTGTCCACATACTTTAGTTTGATATCATATACAAAATGATGAAATGAATGAATGTCTCAAAGCGACAACAATAATTAATGAGCACGGTATTGTCACAGGACGCCCACGTGAACAATTTGGATCTACTTACCTACACAACAGAAGAGACAACAAGGGAATCAAGTTAAAGTTTAATCCACAAGCAGCAATGAAAGACACGACAGTCGGTCCTTAAGAACACATTCCCAGGTCCTAACTAGGGAAGTCTGTGAAGGACTGAAAACCCAAGATAAATGTGCCTGTGGCAGTATTGCCGAAAAACATCCAAATGATGTAATGTTCAGTATCGTCTGAATGAATATTGTCATGTTGCGTGTGTATTGTCAGTGATGGATCTCACTCATGTTAAGACACACATGTTGCATGAAAAATTCTTATTGTTGCAGAAAACTTCTTCAATCCTTCTAACCACCCCTTTGCATACACACACCCAAACACCATAGTTCTTATTTCTGTGTTTTCAGTTGACAGCGTAGCAGAACAATCGGGATAGTCTTTCTCTAAAGGACAGGCATCAACGTGCAATCTTTTATTTGTTCAGAGATTAAGGCTTTAAGATAATTCAGAGAATGGGAATGAAGTCTGCTGTTGGAAATAGGTCACTGCAAATTAGCAGCTTGAAAATTTTCTTGCATAATCACATTGCAACGTCGCTAATCCCAGTGTCAAATTGTTACGCGTAAATAAAATATCGAGGATCTAGTTTAAACAGGCTTTATTATAACATTGAAAGCATCAATAGATCCACAGAGACTTGCTTGATAGCCAAGTGAAAATACATTTGGTGCAAGAGAGATAATAAAAAACAGATAAGATAAAGTACAACCATAAACAACACATACAGGAAAGAGCATCCTTTAAAAACCTCAAGTGTTGCGCTGCATTGAAAAATGCATCAAAATCAGCAGAAACGACTGGGAATTAGATTGATTCTTTTATAACCAATGAAAAAGCCCAAAGATGCAGTTTTTTTTAATTCCCACCCCCTCCCAGTGTTGTCAGTAGAGTGTGTGGCCAGTACGGTGATGTACACATGGCTCAAAGAAACACAACAATGCGCTGAGATTTGATCGGAACCGTTTTCTCTGCGTGGTTTAGGATGCTTTCAGGATCTCTCTTCCCGTCAGAAGTAACTTTTACTGTGATGGGAACCGTTCCCGGAACCGCATTCTGACCCCGACAGTTCTGAACCCAGACCAGACACAGAGACGCCCTGTGGGAGCCCGGAACGCACACCATTACTAGTGACCCTCTATGACGCAATCGATTTAAATGTCAAAATAAATATCTTAAGGTGGGCGCAGTCTGATGTAATCTCCGGAGAGTGCCAACTCAGTGCTTCCTCAAAAACTGGCTTCTTTAAGACGCGTGGTCGTTTGTCTGGGAACATTGAGCAGGGGCAGTAAGACCCCTGCGCCATCACTGTTGTTTCAACAGACCCAACAGATGGCACGTGCTGCTTGGCAGGAGCATTCGCAGTCTTCGGTAAGACTTCGGTTTTTAAATAATAATGCAAAAACGGCATGGCTCACCGGTGGCCGGCTTTCAGAATGTCAATACAGTTCCTCCCTTTGGGGTCACAACGACACAAACAAGGTCTTAATTAGAGCCTGGAGCAGCCGGGAGAATGGCAAATGGCAAAATGAGACTCTGTGTCAAATTAGCCTCGGGACTCTTATTAAAAAGCTGTCATTGCCATTAGAGGACAAAACGCACAGGGCCGAATCAGAGTAACAGCCTTGACTTCAGGTTTTCGCAGCATGGTCATACCGTTTAATCTAAACCAAGAAGGAAGCCGCTGTATCGCACCCACACAACAAAACAAAGTCAACAAACTGCGAGACATTGGGACAACTGAAAAGCTTTTGAATTGTTGGGGGGAAAATATGGTACATCGACTGTGCATATGAAAGACGAATTAAAGAGGAAACATTTACAAGGGAACTTCATGCGAGTCTGTGTCTTGAGCTGACAGCAAATCAAAGAATGCATCGTCTCGGAGTCTGGAGTAAGCGTGTGCAACATTCTTTTTTTTTTCCCCAGGTGTCATCGATCTCAAACCGAGCACTTAGCAAGGGCTCACGGAGGTTCCCAGAATACGTGTTAGCCCAAATCTCCCTGATGAAATGGGCTGGCAGTATCCGTGTTGTGGCCTGGGCACATATCCCCCGCTGCGTTGACCTGGACATCGGGCTGTTCGTTAGCACGTGCTCTGGGAGTTGCTCCATCCATCTCAAAATAGCCCAGTATTCCTGAGGGGTGCTTCAGACTGTCCCACCGCAAAGACCATGCGCCGAAAAAAATTACCTCTCGGCTGATATTCCTGTCAAGAGATATGCATCTCAAATTGTGTTCTCAGACCGAGTTCCTTCAAATTGTTATTTCAAAGGCCTCACATATTGGGATTATTTCACAGGGTAGTGATTCCAATTTAACAGTATGATGCTGATCATTTGCCAAGTCATTTTATATTATTTAATTAATCTTCTTTTCTTTTTTTCGCCAAGGTTATTATTAAGATAATCTAAAGTGGTACTAGCTGTGTTTGTTTTGAAGATTCCTGATGGGTGCACTACAAGACAAGCCAGAGGTGCCCTACAAGATAAGGCACAGGTGCTCTATAAGCCAAGACACAGGTGCTCTACAAGACAAAACACAGGTGCTCTACAAGACAAGACACAGGTGCTCTACAAGACAAGACACAGGTGCTCTACAAGACAAGGCACAGGTGCTCTACAAGACAAGGCACAGGTGCTCTACAAGACAAGACACAGGTGCTCTACAAGCCAAGACACAGGTGCTTTACAGGACAAGACACAGGTGCTCTACAAGACAAGGCACAGGTGCTCTACAAGCCAAGACACAGGTGCTCTACAAGACAAGGC
>JAOYSI010001734.1:0-10238 GCA_025775065.1 Hiodon alosoides | reverse complement strand
CTGGTGCTCAGCTGGTGCTCAGCTGGTGCTCAGCTGGTGCTCAGCTGTTCCTCCCTGGGATGGCAGCACTGCCGGATGATAACACTGGCAGGTCTCAGAGCGACGGTAGCGCAGCACGACTGCCCGCTGGCGGGTCTTACCTTGACGAAATCCCCTCCATCGCAGTCGATGCTCACAGCATTGTACTCAATGCTGATGATCTCGTTGGGCTCGCCAATGAAGAAGGCAGCGCAGTTCAGCTGTGGGCGGCTGGCGGTGAAGGTGAACTGTCCCTCCATGGCCAGCATGTCCAGACACCCTGAAACAGTGGACAGCGTACGCCTCACAACCCTACCTTCAGAATAAGCACCATCAACCCCTTATACATTCTCTGTGTATTACAGAATGTGTGTGATATATTGTGATATAATTTATAAACACCATGTCACCATTTTTAACAAATTCACATAATTTGCATTAAATATACCCAGTATTTACCTGAGATTCCTTTCTTATTACAAAAAGAAGATGCTCTAGAAATTTAACACTTTTAAAGTTATATGATAAATGGTTACATTTATTTAATATTTACAATAATTATTTCAAATACATCCAGTATTATATAGTTTAAACGCCTAACAAACATTTTTTTATTCATAATGTAATTACTTACGTAGCGGTCGACGATAGACAAACTCCGCAGATAATTCTCTTTTAAGTTCCGAATTAAGAAGAGAAAATAATCCTTCTGGAGTGATCTCATGTTCCTGGTAGTGGAAACATTAAAATAGTATTCATTTAAGTAATTGATCGCAGTTAAATATTACAAATTAATTTCGTTATGTATAAAATGTTTACGTCTTCCAGTGAATACGGCAAAATTAAATACGTTTGCAGTTTACGCCACCAATTCACACATACGTTAAGACAACGTTATACATATATAAATATAAAATATATAATATAAATAAATCTGATTAAACTCTGAACAACAGTATCACTTCCCTTTAAGCAAACAACGAAGAAATTACCTGCATTCAAATTTATTTTAAGAAGGACAAGGCATCGACAAATTTCGGTTGAAGCGTAATTCATTTTAGAATGTATAAACTACTACACAGTGAAAAGAAAGAAAAGCGCCCATCGAGTCTTACCTCAATGTACCGGCTCTCCAATTTGAAAGCAGAGAGGCTTAGCAAGAAGAGATACAACTGTACTCTGAAAGTCACAGACATCGCACCTCTCATGATTGCGCTGTACAGAAGAAAGTAGAGATCTAGGAACTAGAACGCCCCTTTTATACAATGGCGATTGCATTTAATAAAAGCGCACTTTGCAAAGACCTATTGATAAGACTACAGTTACCATAGGCTAACCTTCAAAAATTGCGTGGCTGTGACGAGAGCATGGAGGAAAGTACGAGTCGACAAACTGTCACATAGGCTCACTTCCTAATCAAATGCCTAAGGCTGAAGCGTCGGTAAATAGGAGTTATTCTCCTCCTTAACTTATGATTGAAAGTTTCTTAACAAAAACAGCAAACGACTTACGTGGTGGAATAATATTTCTGCATATGCGTTGCTTCTGCCTTAAAAATTAAAAGGAGAGAAAATATAGCAAAATGCAGATGAAAAAAATCTTCTAAATATGTGGAAGAAACTGCGCAGTAGTATTTAGCTGTAGTATTAGTACATTCAAATGATCATATGAGGAGACATTTGGAATTGTGATAACAAGCGCCTGGAATAATCAAAATATAAATAGTACTTCATTATAGTACTCACACATTTTTGATTTGCAGATATGAATTGGTCACTGCTACACGATTTATTCTAAATTTAATTAGTTATAGTTTCTTTCTTGCTAATAATATTCATGAAAATCGCCCTTTTGCAATGTTTTTACCTTTTTCCGCATTAAGACCTTCCTATGTAGAAGTGTTTAACAAGCATGATTGGTTTTAAAGACTGCAGTATATTTTGGAATGTTTTATCCTAAAATACAATGTCTGCTTACAGTGATTATACTGTGATTAGGAGGTGCTGAATTTTAGCTACACAACTGAACAAAATTGCCCCAATAAAGAAATATCCTATATAATGTTTTCTGTTATGAAGGAGACTGCAAAACTGCATTTGCCAATATAGTAATTATTTTTCTCAGATCAGTCTTCCAATGAGTTCCTAATCATATATAATCTCCAGACTCGGCAAGGTTGACTGCACTTTGCAATACATTCTCCAGTGTAAAAGCTATCTGATATTTATGATGGAAGGTCATTGCTAACAGTGCTGTACTGAATGTCAAGCACTTGATGTTGTTACGGCAATTCAGGTTCCTACTATTAACTTTTTTAGAAAGTGGGGGGAAAGCCAATACAAAGGCAAGGGTTTGTAGTTTTGTGCTAGTCACGAGTGGTAATATTATATGGGGGCAAGGACTGGGTTTAGTTTGAGTTGATGTTTACAGATTGTATAGTTTTTCAATGAATAATTTAAGCGTCGTTCATCAGCCAACCAGAGGACGACTGGGGTATCTAGTCGCAGGGAGCAAGGGTCCACTGTGGTGTGAATGTGCTGACTTTTTGTGGACCTGCTTGTGAACTTAGGGTGACACTAACTATCAGCAGGATGTTGCATCCTGGATGGACCGGAATCCATCCAGACAGAGGAACAGACAACCTATGCAATCATGCAAGAGAGGGTTTTGTGGTGACTGTAGAGCCCGACGTTAGACCCAAATCGTCAGGTTCGACAGCTGGAGCCATTGGAAGATGTGGGCTTTGACTGAAATGTTTAAAGAACTACTTATGGGGTACTAAGGTATCTGTCTTCACATTCAACAACCCGCTGATACACATGGAGACTGCAAAGCTGGGAGCAACTAAACAGTGGTGGGTGGCCCAGTTGGCTCCCTGCCCTTGCTAACAAGAATTTGGATCTGCTCTCCAGATTCCCCTAAGGGGAAGATAAGGCAGCCCACAGAGGGCTGATGTCTAGTGCAGGATTGGGCCAGAGTCTATCATGAGGATATTTATCTGCGGGCTTAGACGGAACGTGTTCTCCCAGCAGAAAGGAGTGGGGATGACTGCTTACCAAAGAAGTAGTGGGGGGAGTGAGGTAGGCTGTAGATGGGGGAGGAGATCCTGTGCTTGCAGGCCAGGGATTTGCTGGAGAGAAAGTGGATCTGGTGGGTGCTGGTGCCCTCAGCTACGTCCCATCCGGTATTGGGACATTTGGTCAAGATCGGGGGACCAGATCCGTTGATTGGCAGATACTTTGCGCTTACTTTGCTGCGCAGAGAGGGTGCTGCTGAGGAACTGTTGAGGAGAGCAGAATAAACTGGTGTCACAATGGTGGCCCCGTCCCTTTCTCTTTGTCAGTGTCCAGCAGGTGTACCCAGGAATCCATGTTCCGGGTTCAAACTGAGAAATGAGGAGGAAAGGAACAGACTAAACATAGAAACCACCTTCGTACCTGTCCCTTTAGGAGGCTCTCAGAGTGAAGGTAGGCTCTGGTGTATGGTTGGGGGGGGCTCATTCTTGTGATTTGTTTATAGATTTGTATTTGTGAAACTTTTCTTCTTATTTGTTCTATCTGCCCTTTGTCCTGCTTCGGTTGGCTGGGTGGATTATGAATCGGGGCTTGTTGTGATGCGGCCTACAGCCTGTGACAAGAATTGTAAAGTTAACATTCGCCCCAGGTCTTTATCAGGTTACTTATGTCCCCATTGTCTGAAAACATAATTTTCATCATTTACATGCACGTACATACGTACATTTCATCATTTAGATGACACCCTTATCCTGGTTGAAGTAACACATTTATTTCACTGACATAGCGCCTCCTAAAACTCCTTCTGAAAGACTTTAGTGGATCTTTACATGCTACAAGCCCCATGGAAATACATAAAGCATTTTGATAACACTTAAAATTGAACACGTTTGCTTTTATAAAAACAGTGCTTGGGGGCCTGAGGAAAATCCTGAAGAAATCCATTCAGAGGGTAAATTTTTACATTGCCATGCATAAGACCTTAGCATTTGCCTTTGCAGAAGTCAAGTCAAATCCTTTGTTTGATTTAATGACCTCAAAACAGGTACTCAACTTTTAAAACTGTGTTGCAACTGTAGCACTGGCAAACACGGTAGTATGGTAACTGCTCAGACAGGGTAAATGCTCAGAGGGCTTAACCTGCCTTACTGATCTGAGAACAGGTTCCATGTTTCTGTTAAGTCAGATAACTTTCTATTGGGGCATTACTTGAACAATCTCTGAGCAATATCTACTTTAGCTATCTAGCTATCAAACAGTTATGATTCATTCATGAACGGTATGTTTACATGAGGCTTGTTAACCAGTAAAATAAAAATCATAAACCTGGTCAAGGGTTCTTGCTGGAGGATAAAGCCAAAGATAAATAAGGATGATGAATTAAGAAGGATATGTTTAAAGTTTAGTAGTACTGCAGAGCGTTGATGGCATACCTACATCTACTAACATCAAGCATCTACTGAGTCCATAATGAATATGAGAGAGCTAAATGCGGTAGGGTGCAAACCATTTAAAAGACCATATAATGGAAGACGTGTTGAGCTGAAGGATATGCAGTGTGTGAATTTGTTTGAGGTTTATGCTTGGTTAACAAGACGGAAAAATACAGACATATCTATCAATCACAGTGTCCTATTTACTAAAGAAGTTTTACTAAAAAAGGGGGTATTTGTATTTATTTTGTTTCCTTTTTTACGTCATCTTCTGTTTCCTGAATAAGCCTGCAAAACCAACAAAGGCTACAAGTCATGGCTCTGGTTCCGTGTGTCAGATCAGATGCCAGATGTCAGATGCCTTTTTTTTTTGTTTTTTTTTTTTTCTGTTAATTTCGGTTCTTTATGTTTTTTTGTATGTGGTAATATTGTTTTACGTTTGTAGTTCTAGTTCTAACTATTTTTCATTACTGCCAGGTTGTTATGGAAACTGTTTCTTCATTAAACAACTTAATTAAATAAATAAACAAATAAATAAATAGTGGGCTGGCTCAAAGTTTAGCATCTTTTCCTCACAGCACCTGGGTTTGATTTAAAGCTAGGGCACTGTTCTCCCTGGGATCCATTGAAGGAAGCGGGTATGAGATCTGTATAATTTCTATACCATAAACCCAGACCAGAGGTACTGGTATGTAAGACAGGCTACTGTGCTGCTGTCAGGGAGATTTTTTCCAGTTCAGATCCAGCTAAGCTATAGTCATGTTACACTCAGCTTGCATTTTCCACCGCACGGGATTATGTACCGGTGTATTACCACAAAAAAAAAAAGT
Organism: Hiodon alosoides; assembly: GCA_025775065.1. NCBI lineage: Eukaryota > Metazoa > Chordata > Actinopteri > Hiodontiformes > Hiodontidae > Hiodon > Hiodon alosoides. The sequence goes on along the minus strand of JAOYSI010001734.1, from coordinate 4,943 downwards.
TTTAAAATAAATAACCAGAAGTTTATCAGGATGCATGCATCCACATGTAAATATACAGTTTAAACTAGTCAATCCTCAGATATTGTATATTACTTTAGTGGTAGTTCTGAGTATTAAACATTCAGGAATATTTACATTTAAATGGTTATAAGTGGAGACATTTGGAATTGTGATAACAAGTGCTAGAATAATCAAGATATAAATAGTACCTCATTATATGTACTCGCACATTTTTGCAAAATACATATATATATATGTAAATATTTGAAATAAAAATGCATGCAAAATATTAAGGAATGGCAGGGATGCGCCCACCAGCTAGCAAAAAAGGAATAGATCTGAGTGTGGTCGGGGCAACGCGGGGCACCGCGGTGACTCAGCAGTGGATGCAGTGTAGATGCCCCAAAGAGCCAGGGTCCTGGGTCTTGGGACACTGTCTGTGTGGAGTTCGCAAGTTCTCCTTGTTTTTGTGTGGGTCTCCTCCGAGTTTGCAAGTGGTTGTCAGTTTGTCCTGGATGTTCCCCAATGCCTGCTGGGTTAGGCTCCGGCACCCCACGACCCTGAATTGGTCAAGTGGTTTCAGAAAATGGATGGATGGATGGACTCACTGAGTGAGGTTTCACCAATGAGACAGTCCTCTGGTGCAGAGAATCTGCCCTGTAGACTCCCAGCAGCAAACAGACTGACCTCAGACTGATTCACTCCACGTGTCAATCAGCTAACAGGATCACACGCATGCGCAAAGGCTCTAACAGACTTCAGAGATGCAAAAGCATGGCATTGATAATGGAGTTTGTTGCAAGGCTAACCGTTTTTTGTTGTCGTCGTTATGAAACAGAACTATTTTATTGTTTGTGTTTATGAGACTGGAAAGTGTGTGTGATTTATCTTATTGAAATACTCGTGGTTTTGGTCAGCTTCAGTTCATTCGTTCTTGTTTTAAAAACGGGGGGTGAACCAATGCTCCAACCAGATACATCCGATTGGTGACTCCAGAGCTGAACATCAACCTGCTTACCTTGGCACTTTAAATTAAAAAGGTTACCAGCTTTGCATATAGCTTAATAATGTATTTTTCTTTGGCTTTTATAGTATATGGAAGATGATTGGTAATATGTAAACAATCAATACCAATAACTTAACTGACACCATGGTTTTATTGATTCTGTGATTGATTCTGAAAGGGCATGGCTGTAGTGAGGCCTGCAACAAGCCTGTGATTATTCAGTAAAGAGTAATTGTAGTCGTTGGAGTCATGGTATGTCTGAAAAGTCACCTGGTATTTTAAGTGCAAATTACTTCCTGATGTAAGAAAGGCCTTACATGTCCCAGTGGCATGAGTTGACTGCTTAACTACAAAAAAATATGTACTGAAGATGGCATTTAAATCCAAGCTGATACTCAAAGTTTCTTGTGTAGATCAAGGGAGGATTTTGTTTCATTATAGCTCCCCTCACATTTATCATAAATTCACCACGTTGAGCACAAAACCCAATGCATGTTGTTAATTGAGAGTGACCCAAATTTCAAAACGGATTTAAACAACTCCAGGAATTCTTTATGCACGCTTCCAGCACATTTTACCATATTAATTTTGATTACTCTGTCGTTTATTTGCTTGTTTAATTTATCCCCTTCATTTCGATGAAGTAGATTTTGTCTGCAATGACGCAAATGGAGGATTGGAACTGCAGTCTCAATATAAATCACAGGCATTCCAGGGTCAAGTTTCCACTCCCACAGGAAGAACACACAATTCAGGCTTTGTTTTCATTATTTAACTAGCTGTGATGGACTATAGACAAAATACAACAATATGTTTTCCTGATGGCTATTTTATGAAAGAGATGTTTTTGTATGTTTCGTTTTTTTCATACGTTGTGACTTTAGAAAAACCCTAACCACCAAAATGTAGTATCAACATTTAAGCCCAAATTATACCCGCATTTCAACAGAATTTAAACTTCCAACAGTAACCATTGTGGACATTCAATTTTAGCAAATTCAGTTTTAAATTCAAAATGGATAATTCAATTTTAAATACATATGGCTAGTTATTAACCAGATCATAATTGATTAGTAAAAAGGATAATATTCATACTAGATAGACAGACGGAACCAGATGCATGGTGTCACTCACAGATGTTGCTGCAGCTTCTGATGGCCATTCCTGCAGTCACACGCACGTAAACATTTTTGCATGATGGTGGTGTCACGGTTCACCTTCACCTCTTCTGTTACTCCGTCACCTTTTTTCAGTCAACTAATTCATCAATTAACATTCCGCTAATTCATGTGCACTGTTTCGTTCGTTCTCTGCTCCTATTCGCCCTGCACCTCCCCAGTTGGTTTTCGGTTCCCCATATAAACCCTGCACTAATACACAGTCAGTGTGAGGTATTGTTCTTGTTTTTGTGTACCTGGTGCCATGTGTTATTAAAGATCATGTTTAGGTTGGACTTTGACTAAGTCTCCTTGCTGTGCCTCGAAAGCTGTGTCTGGCCGGGACTCTGCACTTGGGTTCATCCTTGCTCTTGTGCCCTGCACCGTGTGACAGGTGGCTTTTCCAAACGTTTACTTTTTTGCAATATGTAACCTTGAAACCCTGCCTTATTTCTCTCTGTGCGTGACAGCTGACCCCTCAGCATTAACGATTCCCAGGTCTCACTCTATAGCCATAGCCATTTATGTCCTTTAACGTCCAATCCTCTTAATGACAGAGACAAAAGGCAGAAACTGGTCAGAGAATCTGTGAGAACAGCGGACGTAATGCTGACCACTGTGAGAGGTTTGCTCCAAGGCCAGCCGTAATAAAGTAGCAGTGTTGAATGTCTGAAGTACTTTGTTCTTTAGATTCTGATTCTATTCTAATTTTTCTATGTTGTGGAGCAACGCACGCTCTTTCTGTTTTCAGCCATTCCGACCAAACGTGTTTATATATTGTCTTTGGGTTGTTTTATGACGTATGTCATAGACATGTGTGAGCCAGCATAACATCAGAAGTTCTAATCTTAACAGTCTGAGTATTATTTCTTAGTGATAGTTAAATAGTACATCCTAAGTGAAAAAGATCACTACTGTGTTATTTTGAATAAGTGTGTCTGGATTTAGAGCAGCGATATAGTAAAAGACAGTGAGTTAGAAGACACCTATGTAATGGTGACGGATTCATGTCCAATAATTGTCTTCACTGTTTCACTAAAGCTATTTTATTATTGGTAATACTAGGTGTCTTAGTTAAACAGTTAAATAGACATTGTAAATACATCTCTGAGTTCTTTGTTTTTCTAACAAATGACCTCTGCAAATTCTTATGGTAATTTTTCCTTTTAGTTCCAGTAGGGGGGTTATTATGTATTTAAGTTATATTCAGCCTATCCCAAAAATCACTCCTGGCTACGCCCTGGCATGTTCTGTGTCTTTCTTTAACTTTTCTCAGGGGGGATCACACACTTGCTAACCCAAACCACCTGCTAATACACTCTTCCTTACCCATGTGTGCTCTCCTGACACAACCCGTTGCATAGCAACATAGATATGCCACAAGCATTCCACTCCTTTGTTTGCAGTCCCCAATTAAATCATTTCCTCTTCATGAACTGTTGTGTGGTGAGCATTTTGGGGCAGAAAGTGCTCAACATTCATCACCCAGTTAGGTGATGTTCATGTGTGGTGGCTGTGGTAGGTCATATTTAAAAGTGCATTGAGGTACTTAAAAAATAATTAAACATGCAAAAAATATTTTTATTATTAACAGAAAATAATTGCATTGATTACCCAAAAAATTTGAATGGATTACTTGTTGTTGTATTCATCCTGTGTTACAAGCAGTCACCAGGAAATATCAAATGTGGCCTTGGGCCTTTATAGATATTTGATGGCCGTTGCAAGGCCTGTTATGTTGTTAACATCTATTAGAATAATTGCACAAGACACACATCTTAGTCTGCTCTAGGCTGCTGCCAATTACGCATGTTTTGTGGCTTGGCTGATCAGAAATACATTTTCAGTATAATTCTTTCATACGATGCATTCTGAAATCAGATTCTGTGTTTCTGCTTGCAGATGGCTAAAAAAAAAGTCTTCTGTTTTCAGGTAAAGACAAATATAAAAATAAATATATAGGAAATCTATCAGGAAATAATTATTACTATTATCATCTCAATTAGATTTTTGACCTACTAGCCATTCACCCATAAAAATCAATGCACATGTTCAACATAAGAATTTCCCATTTTTGTATAATTACATAATAATTGACATGATTATGTTCACATTGAGGTAATCCATAAAAATCTAATCTAATTTTTAAAAATCTAATATCTGTATAATTATTTTGTCTCAATATTAACTTGCAGACTGAGGTTGCAATTAAAATACTTTTAATGTGATTATAGCTGATGTTCTGAGGTCTCACCCAAAAGATTAGTACCTACTCACCGTAGATAATTGTCGGATCACTCTGTCCTTTCAATTTATTGATGTTTCAATGGTAGGCAAGTGGGGAAATTGCGTCTGCAACTTACATGGTACATTACACTTGATGAGGTTCTCCACAGGCTTTACTGATAATGACCGGCGTTGCTTTAATGACGTCAGACAGTTAATTGGGGAGATGTCCCCTTATTCACAACGGAAGGAAGTTCTTTTGTTCCCGCTGATGTCACGCAGGAACACAGGTAAGGAAATGAGTGGGTGAATCTGCAGCTTCTATTAGTATATGTGAAGTTCAAGTGAGTGAATCTGCTGCACCTATTATTTTGCTGCACCTATAAATTTGATTTACGCTGTTGCTTCCTGAGAGGGTACAGACCAGGGCAAACCGGATAACTTCCAATTAATGACAGCAGGTTATATTCACCTTTCCATAACCGCCAAGAATGGCAGGGACAGCATTGTTGAACCTTAAGGCAGGACGCCAAAATATGACATGCATAAAAAAA
>JAOYSI010001733.1:0-16791 GCA_025775065.1 Hiodon alosoides | reverse complement strand
CCCCCCCCCCCCCCCCCCCCCCCCCCCCCCCCCCCCCCCCCCCCCCCCCCCCCCCCCCCCCCCCCCCCCACAACAACGCAAGTTAAACAAAAACACTTCTCACAGTTTCTAAAGATGCAACTGTCCCTCAGACATCTTTTAATACAACTAAAGGAATTAGTAGTACCGCAACATCCTCATCCATCTGCAGCTGTTTAGCGATGGCTTCATCACTCAAGGACTCGTCGGGGTCCTGCGTTGCCTGGAAGAGAACAGCACGGTCGCTTATTGCCCTGACAGATCTACTGTGCAGCTACATCTCGGCCTCCCCAGGACTACCTTGGATAAATGACAATGGCCCAATGCATCCTTACATTTCCTCTCATTCACTAAATCTCTCTTGGTTTGGACTTTCCTGCACATCCATGCATCCTGAAGCATGAGAAATACTGGACAGAAAATTAGACTCACAGCTTTCCTCTTGGTGCTGGCCACCAACTTCTTGTCCGACCTCTGGACGCAGTCGGAGCCAAAATAGTCCAGCACAGTGGTGGGAGTTCGCTTCGGCTGGGGAGGGGCCGATTTGGGGGTGGAGGGAGTAAGGGGAGACTGGACAGGGTCCTTCCCCAGGGCAAAAGAGGGCTTTGGGGGGGAGCTGACCACTGAGGCTGGCTTCCTCTTATTCCCCAGCTGGTTTTTGGCCCCTGCTGTGGAAACTCCATTCTCTTTAGGTCTGGTAGATCTCTTCAGAGACACGAAGGTGTCGCTGTCCGAATCTAGAAGCAGACAACGCGAGAGTACAAACCTTAAAAGAAAATTTTTTTTCAGTTTGGGACCCGGTTTTCAGATAAGGCAGGGGAGAACTGTGCGGATCCCCAGGGACGAGAAGAAGCGCCCTTTTCTGGCACAGCCCAAACATATAGCCGTGATGCTTCAAAGCAGCCTACCCAGCAACCACCAGAGAAGAGCTCTCACCTCACATACAACACTCACTCTAAATATTGGCCAACCTTGAGTGTTCTGTTTGTAAGAAACTTGTGTAAAGGGAACAGTAATCCACAAAAGTAGCAAGGGCAAAGTGAAAATGAGCTGAAAACTGACACATTCACATTCAGCGACAGTGACTTCCTGTTTACTGCACGCTTGGGGAGGAACACAGCTGTCAGCTCTGAGCCCTGCAGGCAGAGTAGGGGGGAAATGGCTGCCTGTGGCTAATGTTCTTCACCTGACTCATGCTGATCAGATAACAACACGGAATTGTTACTCTATTGTCATGCTTGTCCACAGAATCTTCTTACCTGTTTCTGAGACGTACTGAACAGGGGCCTTCTTTGGAGGGGCTGAAGCTTTGTGTGGCTTCTGGGTCTCCTTGGTTTCTTTCTTGGGCTTCCTCTCAGGCTTTTCTTCCTCTGAGTCTACAGGTTATTGGTTGAAATTCAGAATCTTAGTTTTCACAAACATCTATGTAGGTATTTGCAAGTAAAATCTAAATCTAAATATCGTTTTCTTGTCGTTCTTAATTTATGACTAGAATTTAGTTATTCATGATGCTAAACAAGAAAGCAGTCACTCTAATACTACCACGATAGGAACACGCTCCACATCACATAATAAAATTTTCTTTTCTTTTTTTTTTTTTAAATGGCTGCACCTGAATCTATGATAGCATGCTTCTTTCGCTTCACAGATGATTTCTCCTCCTTTGGACTTTTACTCTAAAAATGAAAACACAAACAAGTACAAATTGTTATTGGGTCTAAAGAAACCCGGCTGGCCCAAGATCAATCCAAACAAATGTCCACTTTTAGTTTGCACTTTTTAAATAAATAAAAAATAAAAATGAAAAAGATAAAATGGCCATAACCTGCAGGCAGTGTTTTGTTCAGTATATAAAATAAACCATTTCACAGATTGAATATCTGTCAATTCGTTGGGTCTGCAATGTGCCAAACCTTTACTGTTTCTGCTTATTTCAGACTTGCCTTGGATCCAGACTTCTGTTTCTTCTTCAGGTCTTCATTAGTGCCGCCATTCTGGGGTTTCTGTGCCGCTGGCTTGCTTGGTGCAAAGAATCTCCGGATGTCCTTCAGAGAGAACATTGAGATAGCAGAATCAGAACTCAGGTCGCACCGGCAGTGCAATAATGACAGGCACCAGGACTTTTGTTTGCATCTTACCGAGAATGTCACTATCGTTGCCATGTGTATGCAGGTACAATACACAATTCAAAGCTTGCATAACTCTATTCATTTCTTCAATTCTTGTTAATTTTTCACTATGGTATTTCTCCTAGGCAAATCCTGCTCGAGTTTATTTAAAAAAAGGAATAAGCACCACTGTTGTTGACAAATAAAACAGCGTTTACTAAGGTTCTAGTAAGGTCTAGCCCATTAATGGTTTGGTTTGATTTGCAATGCACGTTTCTAGCTAACCGGGAAGCTACGTAAATAAAAATACTGCTGAAAATACCCTCTCTTATCAATTTAAGACTAATGTACTGCTTACCTGCCAGCGCCAAGTTATCATCAAAAATAACTGTATTTTCACGGCAGATTCGAATGACCTAGAATTACCAATCGAATTAAGTAGCTAACAGTCCAAGTGACTTGACGTCCTCATATGTGTATGAATGATACAAGAATACATGTATGCACAACTAATCTAGGTCACGAAGTTAGATGTCATGCTGCTAAATAAAAAATAAAAAAAACGTCGCAGCCATCTATACATGCCGTTTTAGCTGAATGCTTGCAAAATAAGCACACTGCTCCCCTGAGCCATATTCAAACAAAAATGTCGATGAGTAAATCAAACAATTAGTTTACGTTAAGCCAATACGTGTAATAGATAAGCTAAGCAGCTAGCTTGTTAGGGAAGCCTGTCACTTAATAACCAAGCACATAAGCTAAAATAACACGCAGCTAAAACGCATTTTCTGTACAGTTGGGCAGGAGCTGCAATACATTGTGAAAAGCAGAGCGCATACGTTTAACAATAGCTACATTACAAATGTAACTTACCATAATAAACTAAGTAAAAGTTTGTTGTTTATTAAAGATCTCAATTCTTCTGTAGTAAACTCGCTTGGCGCCAACTATGAATCGCATAAGGCGCTGTGTAATGACGCAAGGAGTTCCATAATCAACTCGTGACAGCATAAAAATGTTTTCGAGTTAGGCAATGAACTGTTCTAGCAGGTTTTTGAATACAATAAACATTTGAGCGCACACTATAGTAATATCCCCTACATACGCAATGCATCAAAGTGCATTTAGAACTTAGGTATTAAACTATGAAATTCGAGTATGGAAAAATGACAGCAGCCACATAAAATTGTGCATGTCGGCCGAAGAACTTTTGGATGGCAGGCCTTGTATGGTTTGCTTGACTGGAATTGTACTGGATTGCAACTGTAGCATCCCGGACTGGCTGTAGATAGAAGGCTTATTATATTCCTCAAGTGAAGAGTAAACAGAGAAACGTATTATGACACAAGTTGTACGTCTGTCTATTCTTGGTTAGCTGTTGAATGCTGAATGATTTACCAGTTTTCGGCATCCTTATTACAGGGGAAATTGTTAATGGATTTCAATATGCAGTGCAATTTATTAGTTCACTGTTACAGTTCGGACAGCACTTTAGCTTAATCGAACCATTAAACAATAAGAACATACTCTTGATTTAGCAAGCTAACATTTTGGTAAATGCTTTGTTCCAACTGCAGCATAATTCAAGTTACCTAAACCTAGGCAAATCAGATATACAAATGCATGTCAGTTTTGTGTAAAGAGAAATTAGGCAATTTATGAAAATATTTCCAGTGAAAATAAATAAAATACATGCTTAAATAAATGCTTACATAATTTAAAAAATACCATAGCTCTTAAAATTAATTCAGTACTCATTCTGGTAAAAATACACATTTTTAATCCGAGGCAAAGCCGAATGAATATTTGCCAAGACTACTGTCCTGTCACAAGAATTGCCCAAACCTGATCCAGAAAATTAGAGCAATCAATTAAATTATCATTGAAATTAAGTTTTTTTTTATAGCCTTTAGCCTGTACAGCAAGTGGGCTTTCAAAATCATAAACTGAAGTAGACTATAAATTAACACAAGGATATAACCTTGTCTCGCTTGCATTTCCTACAATTCAATAAATGCAACATGAAAATAGTCAGCAGACAACTCAAAACTTGTAGCGGAACGTCATTCTGTGTGCCAGCAAAATTAATTTTCGTTGTACACAAACGTGCAATTTAATGCACATTGCTCCGGTTCCTCCAGGGCACATTCATGGGATATTTCCCATCGGTTCCAAAGCTTCCTTTTTAATGAATTTTAAAACTTAAAAGTAAAATTGAACGAAAAAATGAATCTCCAAAATATAAAACTAGAATTGGCCTGGGACCTTAAGTACTACTTTTTAATTTACTGCAATTGTAAAGAATATGCTTAAGTATTTCCAACAGTAGTTCAGCATAGATGCTGAAGTTCTGTACAAATCAATTTTTCACAAAGTACAGTATGAAAAGAATTTGTACTTAGGTACAAATCTGATTTTCCATTGGCTACCACAGCAGGAACACATGACTACACAAAATTACCACAGCCCTCAATGAAAGTAAAAAGGTACACACTACAATGTTTGTGGGGATAAATTGTCTTTATTGGCAAGATGGATTTTGAGGTCTCCAGTTCCTCCACTGGTACTCTCGCTCACAGATGCCATCCAAGGAGTTGTGGATATCTTTTTAACAGTCGTGGTTTGCTGGATCAACGCAGCTGGAAGGAAAGTGAGGAAATAAACAGGCAATAGTTTAATGGCAGTGTGTCAATAGAGGTTTATCGTTACCATTATCACTATGCATTTTAACCATTAGTCAGCACATGGTGAAAAGGTTAGCCCAGATCTTTCCATGACATACAATTAAAATCTATAGAAAGAAACTCAAAACAGCTCTATAAGCATGATCATTTACAACACTACAACACATAAATGCCAACAATTTTAACTATCAGCACATGAGATTGTCATGCAAACTGACAGCGTCGGAAATCATAGGCTGCTAGACAATAGGTTATGCACAAAAACAAGATTAGGAATTTCATTTGGCATAAATTCCAAAGTATCCAATGAGGAAAAAATATCATTATGATAATTTGAGGTCGAAGAGGTAGATTATCCAAAGTATCAACATTTTGTCAAAATTTGAGCAGTAAGAAACTTATGCACTCACCTCGCCGCTTACTGTTCCGGCTCCACTACAGTCCCCTTTTCAGACACGTAAATGCCATCCAAAAACTTCCTGATATCCTTATTCTTCACTGTTGTTGCTTGCTGGATCAGAGCCGCTACAAGAGGGGTAGGGAGTTAAGCAGCACCCAGAATAAGGGCAGAAACAGGGGAGGTGGAAGGAGGCACAGAAATGCACAGAATTTCAAAACCATTTAAATGGATTAATATTTGATCATAGCCTAGATCAATCCAAATGAAGACCCATCCAGTTAATTAAAAAGCAGGGGTTGCTGCAAGTTAAGTGGTTGCTACAGGAAAGGGTATATTCTGAAAATCAATTTTAACAGTTCAACAGAAGATTCTGTAAAACCTTTAAGAAATCAATTATATAGAATCTGATTTATCAAGTCCCTAAATTGACCACACAAAATACACTGGCTAACAAAAGATTTTGGCCGTTATTGTAGGCCAGTGAAACTTCCTAAACATGTTATATTCCTTACTAAGTGAGGTGAGAACACGCACAAAGGTCTGGACACTCACCGGAGTTGGACACCAACTCAATGTCGTTACCCTCCAGCACCAGCTCGTCTTTCTGGGCAGCGGATACCGTGCAAGACACGCCTGAGACAATAGGACATAACATTAAAGATTGCTGGAAGAGCATGCAGTACGTACGTTCGCAACCTCAGATATAGCACAAACGCCGCCACCCTCCCCTTCCGGTTTACTGACCTGGTCTCATGCGGACCCTACGGATGTATTTCTCCCCCAGGAAGTTTCTGATCTCCACAAGGGTGCCATTCTCCTGCATCACCACGTTGATGGGGAAATGGGCGTATACCGATCGCATCTTGTATCGGAAACCCTGAAATAAGTTTACAGGAGACCGTTAATTCCGATGCACACATGGACAGAGGACATGCCCAGGCACCAAGGCAGTCAGAGGGGAAACTCACCATTGTGACCCCCTTGATCATGTTCTGAACATGGCTGCAGATGGTGCGGACAGTGGCCAGCTCCTTTCTGTTACCCCACCACTTGTCAACACGGAGCTGTGGGGGGAAGTTACCAAGAGCAGCATTTCAACACTAATCCTAAATACACCACTTCAAGATGAGGCTGAAGACGAACACTAGCCAATAATCCCACTACACAAAACGGACTAGTAAAGATATCATCAAGTATTGTAATGAAGCTGGCTGGGCAACAGAACATACTGCAGAAAGCAGCAACACACCAATAAGCTCCTTACCTTTTTTTGTTTCTTGCCCAGTAAACTAAGCTCAAGATTGATGTGGTTGAATTCCCTTCGGAGTGTGCCGCGGGGTCCTTTGACGATCACTATTCGCCCCTTCAACGTCACATCGACTGTAAGCCAAATTAATTGGGGATTAGGAGCATGCATATTACGTCCCCATTATACTTCAAAAGATATATCCAACTTAAATAAAAATTAACGTTCCCTAAAAATACAAAAAGTAAACACCAAGATAACACACAAGTACCACTTTTAACATGCGGCTACAAAAAACACCGCATTGCTCCTTCATTTAAAGAGACAAAGCATAATTCCAGAACCATTAGCAGTACAGCGAAAACACAACTACACTCTCTAGATGTTGTACTGCGCTTGGGGCATCATACCGTTGGCGGGGATATCGACGGTCTGGTTGCTGAGAATGGTCTTCATTCTGTTGGCGACAAAAACATAAGTTCAATATATGAACTAAAAGTAAATTAAGCCAATTAGCAACTTTTTAAATGACGAGCTGAGGCTGACAACTATTCATCTTGGTAGAAAAGTGTTAAATACTCAGTTTCCCTCGCGGAAAGTCAAAAAGTTGAAATAAAATATGAGGCATGTCAAATGCTAGTCGGCTAGCAACACAGCAAATGATCAAATAAGAGCAGTTCTACCGGCACAGGTCATACAAACTCCTAAATGGCAAGTCAAACTACAACTAACAACATACGAGTCTGACGGGGACTTCTTTGGAAAATCACTTTTATCAACACGTTTTAATACAAGGCGTGTGGGGAAGAAGGCCTATCCAATAGGCTATATTAAACAGAATCAGATCCATTTCATAAGCAGTTTTATATAGTTCCATCCTTGACTGATATCATTAATACAAATTGCGTAATGAATATGATACTTATTTAGTGACGTGATGTAAAAACTTAAGGTGTTAAAACACTAAATATTGAGGATTACGATAGATTAAAATCACTTCGGAGTACAGGTCTGTATCTCCTTACCTCGCCTGTAGTAGAGGAAAGGAAGAAGGAAGGACGTAATTCCGCAATTCTAGATTTTCAGCGTGTTACGTCATCAACGGTGGCCCAGTATGTCCAGGCTTGATCAGACGATCAGAGATAGTAAAAAAACGGAACCTTTCCAAACATAAATCTGACTATAACATAATAGCATAATTATCGTCAAATATTCAATATATATGTATATTGCATTTAATTGCAGAAAGTCGATATTATGTTTTGTCTTATGAAACCCAGGCTATCTAATCGATACACGAAAATCTGAGTGTTGTCATTGACAAGTTCTGTGAAATCATGGCGTTGGTCAAACATAGTTCTGTAGTTGTAGGTCGTTTCTCGTGTAGTCGTCTGTGGTTGCAGTCGAGGACAGCAGGCATACCACTCGTAAGCGTGTGTCAACAATATTGTTGTTTTATTGCTGTGTTTTGGATTCTACGATAATATAGATGGCCGAATTAGCTTCATTTTTAATAAAACAAACAAATACTGCGGCCTGGTATAATTTTATTCCGCTGCCGATTTCTGTTGCTAGTCATCCATTTATCTGGATTTATTATTATGTTTTAGCTTGTGCAATATCTTTTACTTCTTGTTAGTGTTCACCCTTCCGTCATATAAAAATGTTTAACCATTCTGAAAATATAAAAGCTGATGTTATGCAGCATTGGAATATGCTCTCCAGATCTGCTATTAAATAGTACCCACTGAATTGACTATTTTTTTCTATGTTAAGATGTGTGTACACGGAGTTACGACAGCGGTAAAATCCACTTCGGCCCTAAAAATCAGAAAGAAGGAATTGGCCGAGGACGGGCCTGATTTACAAGATTTCATATCTGGTGATTTGACCGAAAAGAGCAAGTGGGAAGAATTAAGGGTGAGTCTTAAACGACAGAAAGGAGAGAGGTAAATATTAGTCCGTTTCTTGTTTGTTTATTTGGCTTTCATCCATAACACGTTACATGTCGAAGTAAATGGAAAAAGCATCATCATACTGTAGCACGCCTAAATACAATGTAACTGTAGATTTTGCGGCGTAATACGGGAATTTTAATTTCAGAAATATTTATAAATTATTATGTAACATTAGCTAGTGTTTAGGTTAAGGAATAATCGCTACATTTTGATATAGACCATTGGATTAGAGATCCCCGTAGTCTGTATAGTTTGAATAATTAGATTAGCTTCTGCTAAATAGTTCTGGTTTCAGTTATTCTCTTAATAAAACACTTTTGCTTGATTAGAGCTGTAAATCAAATTCTTAAAATTTTAGCAACTGTCATATTTCTAATTTGTACCTCACGGTCCAATTTCAAATAATTGCGTGAAACCCGTCACGTAATGCACACGTAATTTATGAGGAAGAAAATTTTAAGTATTAAACGATATTGGGTGCTACTTTTAATGTTCTAAATATTGTCAGTTTTAGGTTAATTATGAGAAGTGAGGCCAGTAAGATAAGTCTAGTGGTCTGAAATAAATAACTGAATCCCCAATGTGCAAATTTGAAAAAGTTTTGATTACGATTGCGACAGATAAATTGCTCCTGAAGTTTTAAATACAGAAACTGAACTGTTCACACGTCCCCTGTTGTCCCAGGCTAAGGCTGCCTCCTTGGCTGAAAACCGAGATTCCCATTGGGAAAAATTACAACAAGCTGAAGAATACATTGCGTGATCTAAATTTGCACACAGTGAGTGAATTAATTACCTTCATTTTTATTTCATTTTGTGCTTTTTAGTTTTGGATCAGATTTAAATGTTGATATTTATATTTTTAATGTGATATTGTGGTTGATTTTGAATTGATAGATTTTAATGTATTATTAATGGAAAAATGAAACACAAATATCTTGTCAGTAAGTAGAAGTAGAGCCATTTAGTATGTAAAGTGAAATTATTTAAAATGGGATGTATTCCTTGTTTGTCTGTAGGTGTGTGAAGAGGCCAGATGTCCCAATATTGGGGAGTGCTGGGGAGGGGGGGAGTACGCAACTGCCACTGCTACCATAATGGTAAGTGCTCTCGATGGCGTGACAAGTGGGACTTCAGATAATGCATCATTTCCCCTGTCCAGATTTAGGATTCATAAGGTGTTTTTATCCTTTTTAACCTGTTGTCTGTGTTGGTGAAATTGATATTAAATAAGCTTGGTTTAATATTTCTGAAGCATAAATAAGCATTGAAGGCTAATCTTGGACTGTCATATCCTGGGAAGGGGTTTTGAAGCTGGATTGAAACCAGGAAAATCAGGATTGGGGTTGTGATGTACCCCCCTCATCTCAAACAAAACACAAAAGATGGACTTTGTTTGAGGTGAGTGGAAAGCTGTTGATGTAATTGAAAGGAACACACGGTGAAGCTTGACTGTGTTCCCTCCGTTACTTGCTGCAGCTGATGGGAGACACATGTACCAGGGGCTGCCGGTTCTGCTCTGTGAAGACGGCTCGGAAGCCGCCTGCACTTGACCCCAACGAGCCCCACAACACAGCCAAGGCGATTTCCGAGTGGGGGCTGGATTACGTGGTCTTGACGTCTGTGGACAGAGACGGTGCGTGCTTAACTGCAACTAGCTTCTGCCTGAGTATCTCGAAGCACTTAATTTGGATGGAACAATTAATGGCAACACGTTCAGTGCAGGACCAGGTTTTTGTGCGTTCTCCTCTCAAAAGTCAGTCGCTCCATATGTCACATAACTGGTCATTTTGTACTTTTCTCTGGGACAGACCTAGCCGATGGTGGAGCTGAGCACATTGCCAAGACAGTCACCAACCTGAAGGAGAGGTAAGGAACCTGGTAGGGGTTTCCTGTTGTGCCTCTTAAGATTTTGCAAGCTTGAGAGAGGAGGGTTCCATGTGATCAGGTCTTTAAAACTTTAAAAAAAAGTTGCCTTTAAAAAAAGCACCAACTCCACATTCAGTGCTAAAACAGGTGGTGAAAATTTGCGCCTGCGTCTCGTTGGTCAGGAGCCCTAAGATCCTGGTGGAGTGCCTGACCCCGGATTTCAGGGGGGACCTGGCAGCTGTGGAGAAGATAGCTCTGTCGGGGCTGGACGTGTATGCTCACAACGTGGAGACCGTACGCGAGATGCAGAGGTATGGCGTGAGATCTCACTTCCTCCTTACCAGCAGTTTCCCTCCACAGGACTTCCCTCTTGGACTTCAGTGATATACCACATTATTATTTACACATTTTAAACCTATGCTTTGTTTTCTTGAATACCAGAGATGGCACGTTTTCTTAAACTATTAGGGTAGAATCACTTATTTTCTGTATAATGACAGAGGGTGGTTACACTCATTTATTTTACCCATTGCTTGTAGTCTCATAATTAGTGCTCAATCGTATTGTGGCGCAGTACGCAGTAATGACGATACTTTGACCGTATTTGAGAACGGTTCATGTTTTGCTGTTCAATTTTTTTACACACAAAATCTAGGATGTAAGTTCACCACTTGAATGTGAACGAAAATCATATGGACATAGTGATAGAAAAAAGTATGCATACTGGTTGTACTGCTAATTAACTGACACTGCAGAAATTTAAGCATTTTTGAGATTCTGAAGTTTAGTCAGAGGGGTACTACAGGATTTTTAAATGTCCTATTAAGAGAAACAAAAAGATCACTTTAATTGTAAAAACCTTTGAGGGGCCTCTTGCCTGCACTTGGTTGACAGAACCACCCAGGAGGCCTTCAGCCTGTGGTTTTTAAGTGCAGATTCAACCTCAAAGCCTACAAAAGGCTTTGAAAATCAACATGCTTTTGTTTTTTAACCTGCTTATTCTACATGCGTCAAAAACGTTTTTTACCTCGTCTTGTATTTAGAGTATCCACAAGGGGGCAGTATCACAACGTTCTTTAAGTTAAATTTATGAATGAGAGGAAAAGTGAAACTTCCAGAAAAAAAAACATTGGAAGGGTGGGTCACTAATCCCATGTCCTTTGTTTAACTGCAGTACCACCTTAATCCAGCAGATGGTGGAAAGAGACATAATTATAAACTGTATTGATTATAAGACTTGGAGGCAGTTGACTGTGTTTTTTGGTTCTGGGTACAGGCATGTCCGTGACCCACGGGCCAACTTTGACCAGTCTCTGAGTGTTCTACGCCATGCTAAGGCAGTAAAGCCCTCCGTGCTGTCCAAAACCTCCATCATGCTGGGGCTTGGGGAGACTGAGGCTCAGGTGTACGCCACCATGACAGGTGAGCCCACGGTGTCAGCAGTGACGAGCGGAGCCAGAACCGTCGCACAGCCTATAATAAAGCACCGGCTTGGACATCATTGATGATATTCTGTGATAATTTCATTACTTTGGATGAGGTCATTGTACATTTAGCTGTCTCTGTATGCTGGCCATTAATCTGAGGAACAAAACAAGCTGATTGTCGTGTGCCCGTTCAGAGCTGAAGGACGCAGGGGTAGACTGTCTGACGCTGGGCCAGTATATGCAGCCGACCAGGCGTCACCTCAAGGTGAGACTCCCGTCTTCTTAGAGGTTGTGTAGCACTGATTGTCCCACCCACCTGCCTTAAAGTGCACTACACTGGCCCAATGGCTCATCTCTCATTTGAACAATGTGTTTGTGTTGTTTTTGTAAGAGAACAGATTTGAAAAGGCAGTTTTTACTGTATCAGCAGTCTGTAATCCTTGTTTGTTTAACAAGCAGTGTGGTGCATTGATAGAGTGGGACATGTGAACAGAAGGTGGCAGGTTCAATCCCAAAGAGGGGACCTATTAGCTAGGTTCTGAACTGCTTCTATTTCCAATTGTATAAATGGTTAGAAGGGTGCAAAAATGGTGTCATGTGTTAGTTGGTTAGGATATGGGTGTCTGCCAAGCAAATTCATGCTTAGATAATTAATTAAAAACTTGTGTGTGTAGGTGGAGGAGTACGTGACCCCAGAGAAGTTTGCACACTGGGAGAAGGTGGGGAATGAGATGGGCTTTGTGTATACAGCCAGTGGACCATTGGTGCGCTCCTCATATAAAGCAGGTAGGCCACGGAAACACACTTTTTGCCACTGAGATGCCAAAATTGTGCAGAAATGTATGAGAATGGTCTACAGGCGCACTGCATTGTAATGTCACGTTTTGGCCAGTGCTATACACGTTGAATTGATCGTCTTCCTGTAACCGTTTTCGACAGGCGAGTTCTTCCTGAAGAACCTTATTGAGAAGAGAAAGAATGCGACTGAATAAAGGGGCACTAGCGGCTGGTCATTTCTCTTTCTATCCTTTCCTCAGATGATAATCTTCTCTCTAATCTCTCTCTCTCTCCCTCTCCCCTGGCTCCTCTGCCTTTTCACCCAGAACAACACCCCTCTGCCCAATCCCTGGGTCACAAAACCCTTCTTTCGAATATTTAATTTTACAACATAATGAAACATAACCAAGCATATACAGTGTAATATAGGTAAAAAAATACTATAAGGAATACCAATGGATTGAGGACACTGATTGACAAAGTAGAGGGGGAGTTTTAGTAAACTGGAGGGAAGTGATGCTTGAGTAGCGAGAAGTTAGTTTACAGGGAGACAGAAAAAAGACAATCCTGTATTTATTATGGCGATCGGCTTGTGCTTTGCTCCCCACTGATCTCCGGGGCGAACAATCAAATTAGGAAGCACCGGCAACCGTGTATTCTCTCATACAAGCACTCGGTGAAGACCTGTTACTCAACTGTCCTGTGGCCAAGCCTCCCCTGACGAAACCACCTAGAACCTTTGCGCAACCGAGAGGCGTGGCGCTTGCCATTCTTAGTAGAGGGTTAGGCTCAGAGCTATAACTTTAAAGTAAGGTTTTCCATGTTGCACGTATTATCCATTACAGAAAAATCCTGTTTCGCAGGGTCCTCCTCACGGGAGGATTGCACAAGGAGTGATGTCACTATCATAGGCTTGTCTTATTGAATGCTGAGCTCATGGGCTGTGAATAGGCATTAACAAACAGTCCCAGTCTCGGAATACTCTAAAGCTGTATCTTTAAAGATACGTGACACTGAAAAAAATATTTTTTTGAATAAAGTATAATTAATTATAGGTTTCCGCTGCATTTTCTTTGTGGAACTGTGATATAAATTCATTTACAGCTCACTTTTAATAAGGACTGTCCAGACCCTCCCCCACCCACTCACTGTTTTGCCACAGCATGGATAAATGAACAATGCTAAGGCTATAACGTTTCTCTGTATATTTTGTTAAGTATTTATTCTGTACTTGGGTCAGGCATCCAGGACAAGGTTGAGCTGCTTGCGTCTTACTCATAATTTATGAAAATCATTTAAGAGATAGGGATGACTATCTAGCTGAACAATATTGTTTACTTAAGTTTGTTAATTTATTAACACTGCATAGGTCTACATGATGTATGTCAGGTTCATTCAGAATTTACTTAGCGCTTAGTTATTTCATTTGATAGAAAAAAGTTGTGAGAAAATACTAACTTAATGTTCTATGTACACACTATCTTACTATAGTTTATTTTACCATTTAATTTATTATAATTGGGCTGATGCCTAATTAATTGTGAAATGTAGAATGTGTGAATGTCTACTAGATATCGGTAACTGTCAAATTACAAAGCATTCTATTGAATAAATTAGTTGTTAGTTGCTGTGATTTGCAGTTAAGTACCCAATTCAACACAAATATGGGAAATGCCATACTAAATATGTGGTAGATGCAGAAACCGATTAAAATACTTTGGTCCAATTTATTAAGTCCACTTGACAAAAATGTATCACAACGGTACTAATCTGGTTAAAATGTTAAAATCCTGAACAGGAGTAGGTTAATCTAAAAACTATTCTGTTAATTGATAAAAAATAAACGTGATTTACTACATTCAAGAACAATTTATACATAAATGGGAATTTTAGTTTTTGCATATTTTCACAATCACATTTTTTTTGTTTCTCAAATAAAATCTTTCGAAGGGGACCTCAATGTGCCCGAGGTCCACGGAAGTGATTGAGGGCTTTAGAGACGACCCAGGAAGGATGCTCCTGCACCAGTCATATCTGAGCAGGCCTCCACTCCAGGAAGCCCACATGAGGTCTCATGATTTGAGGAGGTAGGGTATGGCAGAAGACCAGATGTAGATTGCTCCTATCCAAGGTGTAGAAAGGTTTTGAAAAGAGACAAAAAGACTTGCGGTAGAAAGGGAACAGAAAAATAGCTTTTTTTCTTCTTCTGTTAAAGAGTCTGTTTGTGAGGTTTATGGAGGGTCTCAGACTTTGGCATTCTTAGCTGGGGGCTCCGTCAGACTGACTCGAGGAATTCCGGCTGGCGGTGTGAAGGGGATGCGGGCCGTTGTCACCTTCTTGCCAATGGTCTCGATCTGAGGGAGGATGATGGCATATGCAGTGAGATTCATGGTTATCCAATTCAACCACTGCTTTTACAGAACATAAGGAACTTCAGTTACCGTGGAAAGCCGCCTATTCACCCCATGCACTTACACACCACAGATGTGCGGATTTAGCTAGGCTTCGTTACTTCTCCTGCATCATTAGAGGCAAGTTTTATGGGTAGGATTGTGTACCTGGAAACCTATATTCTGCAGTATGGGGTGAAGATGGTCCAGAACTCGTCTGCCATCAAATATGAAGGCCGGCTTCAGCATTTGGAAGTAGATGTTTTCATAGTCCAGGTCCTTCATAGATTCAAATATATTTTTTAAGGAAAAATGGGCAGGTAATCAATTAAACAGTTGGATTTGACATTTACTGAAACTAAACATGGTTTAAAAAATAACTTCAATTGAAATCATCTCAGGTTGTGTGCACATGTATGACAGTACCTTGAACATGTCCCACTCAGTGCAGATGACCAGGGCGTGGGCCCCCTTGCACGCCTCGTACGGGTCCTTTGTCACCGTCACCAGCTCAGACACTGCACAAAGCACAGTGTCATATTTGGGTCCCTTTCTTAAGGTCGGTTCATACTCCGTCCTCCAACCAAAAACATAGCGATGGAAAGGTCTCCTGTGCTTATTGCCCAATAAACTCGCCAGTGTCAACCGTCGCTGAACTGTAATGCACACCAACACTCCAGGAGAAGCTTCTCCATAAACAGCCTGTCTTCCATTTTTAGTGGAGTGTCAAAAATTATATAATGTATAACCTAGCCATGGAGTCAACAGTCGGGCAAAAGAAGTATAAACCAGTCTTTTCTGTCTGTTCCAGTCACTGGCCTTCAGATATTAATATCTTCTGTAGCATTCCTCAAGACACAATAATTAAACAAGACCCCACCCCTTTTAAAAATCTATCTTCAGAGAAGGTCAACAGCAGCCAGCCCACGTCAGTTCATTATTGCAAGAGCCTGGTAAGTGCTCAGCTGCAGGCATCTAAGTTGTGTTTAGAAACTATCAACACCCTGGTCCTCTGCTAGGAGGTGCTTCATTACCCACACACCTCTTTCTGGGTTATCTTCAGATATGTGAGGCTGGGAGAGGTCCTGAATGATCTGTTCCTTCAGCACCTTGGGGTCAAAGATGTATAGCTTTGCTCCCTCATCCATCAGGTATTTGGAGATGTAGATACTGGACGACTCCCTGGAGGCAAGAGCAAATGCAACCAAATGTTTGGTTAGTCTACTAAAGGTCTGCCTCATACATAATCCTCAGTGAATAGTGTCTAGTTCTTTGGCTACATTGTAGATTGTAGGTGTTCATGCTGAGGCAAGGTCAGATTCTTCAGCACAAGATTCTTACCTAATACCCAATCAAATTTTAATGATCACTAAAGTATCTTTATATTTTTTATGACCAGTGGGTGAGAAGTGAGGTGATAAGACAGTAAGCTCTGCAGAGACTAAAACTGAGAGTCACCTACTACACAGCAAGTTTATGATTGACCAACAGTGGACAACCTATCAGAGGGCAGGCCTGGTGCATTACTGTTGTTGTTGCTACTGGGGTAAAGGGGCAAGATAAGAGATCTTTGGTTTTTAGTGTACACATTATATTTATGTAGGGGAGGGCATTGGGCATTGAAGTCTTGAGTGACAGAGAGGAGCGTGGTTGCACTGGGCAGGGCTGTATGAATTTCTGAGTGACCGAGAGGATCATGGTTGCACTGGCGACTTGGTGAGAGGTGACGGCCGTACCGGGTGTCTCCTGTGTCTTTCTTGAAGGAAAACCCCAGCAGAGCTATCTTCTTTCCTGTGACTGTGTTGAACAGGCAATCAATAATTCGACTGGCAAACCTCCGCCTCTGGTACTCGTTCATATCAATCACCTGAGCGAGGGGGGAGGGGGGGGGGGGGGGGGGGTGGAGGGGGGGGGG
>JAOYSI010001731.1:0-16793 GCA_025775065.1 Hiodon alosoides | reverse complement strand
CCCTGCGGGGGTGAGTGAGATATAGAGAGAGAGAGAGAGAGATAGAGAGAGAGAGAGAGAGAGAGAGAGAGAGAGAGAGAGAGAGAGAGAGGGAACGAGAGAGAGAAAATAAAGAGAGATGGTGGAACAGGGGGGAGGGGTTAGGGGTTGAGCCTCTTTGAAGAGGGGCAGCGATATCCCACCACTCACTGGAAGATGAGAATGACTGATTGCGAGCACAGTCAGAGGTCACAATCAGTATCAAGGTCCTTGCACTGGTCTGAAACAACGAGGCGTACCTCCAAAAAGGATCTAACGCTGTGCAGTGAGAGAGAGAAAAATGAGAAAGAAACGCTCCTCGTCTTTAATGGATTCTCTAGTGGAAATAGTTCCTGACGGATAAGGAAGAATCTCACTCTCTTTCTCTAGAAATGAATCACTCTATCTTCAATAGCTTGCAACAACAAAGATTAAATAAAATCAAAAGAGAGTCAGCAAATCTCATTGTGTGAAATATGTCAATTCCTCGACTATCGTCTGAAATAAGTGTTTTAAATGCACCAAATGCGTAATCGAGTTATTTGTGAGGGAGAGTTTATTTCACTTTATAGCAAACTCACTGTCTGTTGTCCTGAGATTTTTCTGACTAAATCCACTCCACCCAGGAGGGTCTAATGAGGAAAACCTAGAGAACAAATCACATACATCACATTAAAAAACATGTTCAAGAAGGGGCAGGACGGCACACCAGCATAAAGAAAGACTCCGACAGCACAGAAAGTCAGCCAGACTGGAGCGATTAAATTCTCAGCGGCCGTCAGAAATTCTGACTGCCAGTTAGTGCCGGCCAGTGCACTAATTGTATGTGAGAAACACAAGCGATCCCCATCAGACTACTGTTTGTTTGGAGGGGCTCTTTTTACATTCCAACAACCAACGGGACCAGTGGAATCCAAATCCAGGGCGCTGTTTGTCCAAAGCGTTCAGCCGGTGGACGTTGCAAACGGGAACATCGCCCAAGAAGTGGCCCGCCCTCTTGCGGATTGGCCAGTGATCTTCTGAGACTGCATGCCTCCGTGAGCCACCGGGACCCCGTCCCCGTTTGGACAGGGCCTGGTCCTGTGGCTGGGAAGCGCAGAGGACACCGGAACACAGACGACGCCCCTCCCACGGATCAAGGTTAGCCAGCGAAGATCGTGTGTGGTGCAGGTAACGATGTCCAAGCAGACACACCTACAGCCGTGAGCCTATTAAACAAGCGGGATTGACAGGAGCGGTGACTCTAAAACGATCAGCGCCACTCGAAGACTGGTCACTGAAGTCAGGCTTCTCCGTGCGAGAGAAGGAGAAGTGCGACGTTTCGGCAAAGCAGATCGCTCAAGACGACGACAAATCCAAGTTTAAAACGCAGCTGAATTTGTCCCAAAAACGAAGGTGGAAATCGATCGAGTCTGACTCCATGTGCCTGTGCAGGGTTTTTCTGACAGACGCGCTCGCCCGAGATTTGGCACGAATGGTCATAATTCTGGGCTCCTTAAACATATATAAATTAAATAACCCATTAGCGACGGTTCATATTTCGCCTTTAAAAGGGAACCACACGAACGGCGATCACCTCTCCTAAAAGCTACCACCCTGCACTCTCTAACATCCACCCGCATCGGAAAATAATCTAATTTGGTAACATATCTGAAACCTCTGGTGACTCCAAGAGAAAACCATCCATCCTTCAGGGTAAAATTCAATGATACAACACTCCCTCTCACACATCTACACACATGAAGCGGGCGCTTATATAAATTTCTATTAGACAAAGGGCTCGTCCAATTTTCCTTTTCTCTGAGCTCTATCTGAAACCCAATTAGCGTACAGTGCAGCTGGACACCCGAGGTTCCCGGTAAACCAATCACATTATGCTGAATTGGTCGTATGCACAGGGGTCAAGGATCATAGTGACATCAGCTGGAAGTCTCAAAGATTGCTTAACCCACCCACGACTTCTCTCACCTTTACAGTTAAATATGGACTTGGGGGAGCCTTTCGCCCACGAACACTAGAGTTCCACGTCAGTGCTGTAACTGAAATTCTATGGCACTGTTTTGTAAGACTTGAGTCAACATTCTTTACTCGGACACCTTTGGAAATGAGTCACTTTTGTACATTTATACATTACAGGATAAAATAAAAACGTTTTACTAGCCATTTTACCGGAGGTTTATGCCATACCGGTACGTGCGTGGGGTTTAATTCCTACAAATGAACCCTGATAAATACCACCACTTTATCATGGCATGCCAGCTGGAACAGCCCACAACAGCACACATTCAGAGAGGGGACGAAGGAACATCCCACAAATCTTAATTACTGGGCAATGCCTGCTTTTCTTTCAACAACTCTCGTCTAGGTTTAATGACCAGTGTCCCCTATTGTTCCAGGGGTCTGAAAAGGCTCCCCAGTCCTGCCAAAAAACTGCTCTGCCGTTCATGGTTCAGGGGAGACAGCTGCTTGGAGGAATACTCACAGCAAACCGTTAGGCGATAGTACAATGTAGCGGGAAAGTAGCTTCCAGGACTCCCAGAGCTCCCCAACTTTATTACGTACAAAATCTGTGAAGCTCGGAGCTCGGAGAACGCAAGTTATCTGTTATTATCTATTGTTATCTGAACCACCACACAAAGCGAAGGTGGAGCGTTAAGCCTCCGTGTCAGCCAGGATTCCCTCCTTACGCCAGCGAGAAGCGCTCCTGCAGGAACCAATAAATCCACATCCTAGGCAGAAACGGATTAAATGAAACAGATTAAAAGATCGAAATGCAGGTCTTTCCACACACTCGGAGACAGACCCGTATGAAGAGATTACATTGCGAAAACCAAAACTGAAAACAAAAAAAGTTTGTCTCTGCATTTTGAATGCATTCCTCCTCCTCACTGAACACCTGTCGAGTTGCGGCGGTGGTCACAGAGAGATTTTTGACCGGAGCGGCGATCAGAGTACCTGTTGTTGTTTTTCAGTTTGACGTGTCTCCCCGGCTCCAGGATCTGCCCGTTCTTCAGCCACGTCAGCTGGGGCACCGGCTCCCCCTGTGCCAGGCAGGTGAAGATGGCAGTGGTGCCCACGGGGCGGGCGATGGACTGGGGCGGCTGGAGGAATTCCGCCGGGGCTGAGGCGGGTGCGAGACGGGAGACAGGCGCGTGAAAGACGGCACACTCGCGTAACCCAAAACAGAACATGCAATGAAAATTACGGCCGACCTTTCAACCCCTCTCCGCTCTGCCTGGTGTTGTTTTAGCGTCCGCTATTTATTTAGTCTTCCATATGTCCAGCACATCTAGGTTATGATTTAGCGCATAAAGGGATTTATTGGTCGTTACCATTCATGGGCATCAGGAAAATTCTGTACGGAGCCAGAATTCCCTTTTAGAACTTTCTGGGGCTTACTCGGGGGGGAGTACAGAACAGAAAAGGCCGATCCCGACGGCCGACTTCACGGCGAGGGAAACTGGCAGGGAAAGATCAGACACACACCGCATGCGGCCAAATCCAGGATCACCGCGAACCCTACCAAAGGAACTGCCTGCGAGGCATCACCCGAAAACGCATCAGCAAAAAACTTGCTGTGAACCAGATTAACCTGATAATAGGTGTAAAAAACCGGCTTACAGAAAGGGACAGGCAAAGATGGAGAATACACACCCCAAGCAGGACAGGAATCTTAAAAGAGATATATAAAGGGAAGGGGAAGAAGCAGCCCCCCTCGTCCCGTCCCGTCCCGGGGAGAGATTATGTGCCCCCTCCATCCCCCATAAATCACCCCTTTGTTTGAGTCATGCTTGGTTACCGTCGATGGTTAAAACTTGCAGAGGGGCTGCAAATGATCCAAAAACCGATCACCTCTTAAATAAATAGAATTCAGTTGTGACGGAAATTTTCAACCGTTTCCATGGCTTTTAACATTGTTATAACTAGTGCCACTGCACTATACTGGTTTGCGGGTTTTAATGAATCAGATTATTGAATCAGTGTGGCCATTAACGATGATAGTGTTCAATAGTTTATTTTAACCTGCTTATGAAGGGGAGGTCTCTGTCCGATTAGAGTACTACTAATGCAAGGCCTGGAGCCCAACAGCTGCCGGATTTTATGACACACGTTTACATACCGACAGTCACAAACCCACTCCCGCCGTCATTTTCCTCTCCTACTCTTGTACAGTCCCTTAACATCTTAACATCTCGACCCTGCCCCCCAGGCGATCAGGTTCTACGTTGTGATGTGTTAGTACCAGCCTGTTCACTTTGCTTTTGCTTCATAGCTGCCAAGGCACTGAGGAATATACCCCACTGCCAAGACACTCTGCTACAGTGATTTGAGTGACAGGAAGTTCAGTTTGCCCTCCCTGCAGATACTGTGCGAACGCCAAGGCGGGTGGGCCGGGGAGACCGTGGCGTCAGCCTGATTACGCACCCCACTCTCTCTCTCTCTGTGAGGTAAATGAAGTGTGCATCAGTAAGACATGGCGCTGTCACATCCACCATCTGGACCCAGCGGCACACGGACCCAACAGCCCGTTCTCAGCTTCCCCGGTTCACCGATTTCACTTCGGACCTCACACGGGCCACAAGTCAAGTCAAAAAATGTTTGTTTGGATTTTCATGTCGTTTGTTTGGATTTTCATGTCGTAAAACACAAATTATCGTGCCGTTGATGAGCGGGTAATACATCTAATGAAATCTTAGATGAAGAAGGGCTTTTGATTTTTACAGACAGAAAATAAAAACCTAAAGAAATGGATACATAATTAACAGCTGGATATTTACACAGACCATTTAAACACACAGGCTTGCCAGTCGTCAAGGGTAAATGAAATATTGACTTGGAACAGATTGATATTGTTTTGGACAAAGTTCAAGGTCCTAAAGTCAATAAAACACTGAAGTTGAGCGTAAATGCTTCCTGTACCATGACAAAAACACAGGTTCACACAGACAGGTTTAAGGCACTTTTTCATTGATTGAATATGCATAGATATGAGGCGATATGATTTGTCACTGTGAGTGTCACTGTGTGTGTCACTGAGTGTCACTGTAAGCGTCACTGTGTGTGTCAGTATGAGTGTCACTGTGTGTGTCACTTATTGTCACTGTGAGCGTCACTGTGTGTGTCAGTGTGAGCGTCACTGTGTGTGTCACTGTGTGCGTAACTGTGAGCGTCACTGTGTGTGTCACTGAGTGTCACTGTGTGTGTCAGTATGAGTGTCACTGTGTGTGTCACTGTGAGCGTAACTGTGAGCGTCACCGAGTGTCACTGTGTGAGTGTCACTGTGTGTGTGTCACTGTGTGTGTTACTGAGCGTCACTGTGTGTGTCAGTATGAGTGTCACTGTGTGTGTCACTGAGTGTCACTGTGTGTGTCAGTGTGAGCGTCACTGTGTGTGTCAGTGTGAGCATCACTGTGTGTGTGTCACTGTGTGCGTAACTGTGAGCGTCACTGTGTGTGTCACTGTAAGCGTCACTGTGTGTGTCAGTATGAGTGTCACTGTGTGTGTCACTGAGTGTCACTGTGAGCGTAACTGTGAGCGTCACCGAGTGTCACTGTGTGAGTGTCACTGTGTGTGTGTCACTGTGTGTGTTACTGAGCGTCACTGTGTGTGTCAGTATGAGTGTCACTGTGTGTGTCACTGAGTGTCACTGTGTGTGTCAGTGTGTGTGTGTCACTGTGAGTGTCACTGTGTGTGTGTCACTGTGAGTGTCACTGTGTGTGTCAGTGTGTGTGTGTCACTGTGAGTGTTACTGTGTGTGTCAGTGTGAGCGTCACTGTGTGTGTGTCACTGTGTGTGTGTCACTGTGTGTGTAACTGTGAGCGTCACTGTGAGTGTCACTGTGAGTGTCACTGAGTGTGTTTTACTGTGTGTGTCACAGTGTGTGTCAGTGTGAGTGTCACAGTGTGTGTCAGTGTGAGTGTCACAGTGTGTGGCAAATCACGTTTTGTGCAAATCCCCTTCACCCTATTCCCTTTATTGCCCCCCCAGCGTCTCCTCCTCCCCCACCCAGTCCCCCTCTCACCTTGCACCACCAACCGCCCCTGTGCAGTTCTGCGCACGCGGGTTCCAGGCTTGTTGGCTGCGCAGACGTAGACCCCTGAGTGCTGCACCCTGACGTCAGAGATCATCAGGTTCCCTGTGCCCAACACCTGGATTCCTTCCACGCCAATAGGACGCCCGTCTGCAAACCACCAATTCAATTAAAATGAAAGACAACAAGAGTAATGACAAAGACTAATTACGATATGATGCCAGTCGCTCAAAGCATACTCTGACCAAAAAATAAATAAAAAATTGGAATCAAAACTACAATCAATAAGTACAATCAAATAGAGTACGTGGCATTTTCTCCTCGGGGAAACTCTTCCATCTGCAGGACCGCGTGCGTTGTTTTTGGTGTGATCAGAAGCGTTGCCGCGACGAAGATAAGAGGGATAATGGTGAGAAAAAGCCTGAGCTGCTGGAGGCTGCTGTCCGTCAGCGGCGGATGCGACCACACAAGGGAAACACAGGCAGCCGGGGATGCAGGGGTTTCCGGTTGCCATGGTTTCGGTATGTGCATGAGTGACAGCGTGGGATGGGGCTCGGTCGTGAGAGAGAGAAAGTGCGTGTGTGTGTGTGTGTGTGTGCCTACAGATGCTCCCTCCCTCCTCACACTCCCACAGGAGGCAGTGAATTCACTCCATGAGGGGGTTAGACTCTCCCCGCTTCATCGCCTAGGCAGAGCCGACACCGTGCTTCCTGTTAACAGCTTTACTCATTACTGACCATACAGCACGTGACAAATGTTCCTTTCTCCTCTTTCATTCGGGCGGACAATGTCTAAGCGTTTCGTCACTCTACTGACGCCTTCGGTCCACAAACTTCCGAGAAGCAGCGTGACACACCGGTGCGTTTTGTGAATGCTTGTGAATGCATTAAATCCAAAATGTTGCTTTGGTGTTCCGTCTGAAAAAATGTGGCATATTTTTATATTTTCATTATATATTTTATTTACATTGAAATGTTAGGCACATGGATTTCTCTCTTTGCTTGTGTAAGATCGGGAGTATCATGTTATCGAATCATAACTCTAAGGACCTTCCAGACCAAGGTTTTAGTGATCTAAATTGGAACGGTGATAACCTCCCAGTACAGATTAATTCCTTCAGCTTCACACAGGGCTCGCCATCGGTGTGCAGCTATAAAAGCAAAGAGCCCTTCAGATAACGGATTCACGTGCTTCTCATCAGAGTCCTGCAGCACGGAGAGATCTGACCTCTTTGCAGTTTTAATAGATCTTGATAACATTGACGCTAACTGGATTACGGACAAATACAGAGAGGCCAGAACAGAGAGAGAGAGAGAGAGAGCGAGAGAGAGAGAGAATGACCACTGGGACAGATTAAACGGCCAAACAAACTATCGCATTACGGACCGACTGATGTGAATCTATCAGATTCATTATACTGCCTATTTCTGGCTCCGTCCGTGTAATCTAATCCACCCAGATCCCATCATGTTACCATTTAATTCCGGCAACATTGTGCAAAGCAATAACCACAATCTGATTAAGGCTACTAGGGACGGTGGTGCAGCGTATGCAACAGTTAACATTTTAAACAAATCAGATTGCATTACCGTTTTGTTTTTTTGTCACAAATACCTGGAAGCTGTTACCAGACACTTCTTTTCTCCTCATCTATATTGAGGTCAGCAAAGATAACTGTCTATTTAAGAGGCTTTCAGCAATTCCAATGTTCTGGAATTGAGTATTTCTTTACACAAAAAGAGATACCACAATACACTCAGACAGATTCAGCTCTCTTCCGCAAAATCTGAAATATGCTTATTTTAGGCACCAAAATGACACAATAGTATATATAACTAGATCTTTCTGAATAGTACAAACAAAGATCTTTCTGTCATAATAGGTAAGAACAAACAGAGTCTATATTTTTAAAATACATTTTTGAAAAGTTTCAGAAAGACTTCTGAATTTTCAGAAAAACTCCCTGAATTATATAACCAAATGACCCCCAATACCGATGAAATAAGCCGCCCCACATGTGAAAAAGAGACCGTACCCAGCCTGCTCCAGGAGACAATGGGGCGTGGGTATCCCGTGGCAACGCATTCCAAAATGGCCGTCTGGTGAACAGTGAGAGTGAGGTTCTCAGGGCCCACTATGATCATGGGCTCCTTGTAAACGGAGGACTGAGTACCTATAGGAAGACAGGAAGAGGAAATGCTTCACTGAATCATGTCCGCACCACACAGCAAGTGTCCACGCATCTGAGCTCGGCGACGGACTGACCTGAGACGGTAAGACTGGCCACGGCACTGCGCTTGACCCCCGCGCTGTTATGGGCCACGCAACAGAACAGCCCACTGTCCGCTGAGCACAGGCCCGTGATCTGCAGGACCCCCGTGGGTAGCAGGGTGTACCTGAAAGAGGGCCAAATCAGAACCATTTTACACCTAAAATCACACAGAGCTTCCTATACGGAATTCAGCCTAAACCGCTGTCAATAAGCCAATTACCGTTTAGTAAACTTTGGTTAGCTGGCAAAGAAACTGAATTGAAGGCGCAACCACTGAAACATGCCACTCTCCTCTGATGTTGTGGAAAGTGTTGTGTAGCATGAAACACCCTCACCTCACACAGCTAACACAGAAGTAGGCCATTCGCAACCCCACTTCTTCTGCCCGATGTCGACGTTGAACTGATCTGTAAGGTATAGCCTACGCCGCTTTTTTAGATATAGGCCTATGGCCAACTTAAAATGTGTTGAGTAATTATAACGTTAAGTTATTTTTATATTGCAGACACACAGCTCAGACAAAGGATTGCGTTATAAAAATTCTAAATGTCTTCGTATCTAACTCTCACCACGCAACCAATGAGAATATCGAAGCACACCCAACTTAATCGCGTTTTATACACGCACCCCTCATGTGCTGAACTAAAAACTCTGTTATATATACATAAACATTGAGATGTTTTTTAAATTAATCCAGGCTACTACTGAATTATAAAGCGTGTTTTCTACATAAACACCGATTACATTTAAATTAAGGATTGCAGTTACATGCCCTAGATTTCTTTAGTGTATTTAGGCTAAGGGTATGTATGCACAGCACAGGGGTGAATGGCAGATTTGTCTGCCATTAGTCTTGATGTTCTAATAGGCATTGTTTTGGCGCAGAGAACCACTTCAGGCAGAGCCTCTCACGTGGATTGTCATGTCAAAAATTACGCCTAGCTGCAAAAAGGGATCAAACAGCCACGATTGGTTATTATGTCCCCGCCCCCTTACCACATATATATGCTGATTACTGGTTTAAGTGAACCATTTTAGCAGTTTAATTTGCACAGGCACCATAACGCTACGTGAAAATCGTCTCGGCCACGCCTCATCTCGCCAGTGTTAGCGCTCTGCGCCTATAGGCTCAAAAAGGAGCCCGCAGCAAGAGGCAAGTGCAGACGCAGACTACATGATTAGACTACACTACACCAACACTACACTAACACTACACTACACTAACACTTAAAGTACACTAACACTAACACTAACACTACACTACACTACACTAACACTATACTACACTAACACTAACACTACACTACAGTACACTAACACTTACACTTAAACTACACTACACTACACTAACACTTACACTAACACTACACTACACTACACTAACACTGCACTAACACTACACTAACACTTAAACTACACTAACACTACACTACACTAACACTAACACTACACTAACACTTCACTAACACTTCACTACACTACCACTACCACTACACTAACACTTACACTACACTAACACTTTACTACACTACACTATACTAACACTAACACTTCACTACACAACACTACCCTTCACTACACTAACACTACATTACACTAACACTTTACTACACTACCACTACACAACACTACACTACACTAACACTACACTAATGAACATGATAAGAAAATAAAACCCAATTGATAATAAAATGGACAATACAACCCACATAGAATGAATGAATACTTATGGGGTTTCAATTATGCAATATGTTTGGTATTGAGTGCTGTCGTTCCAATTTTTTTTTTTTACTTCATCACTGAAAGAGTTTTAGCATCCCGTGCATCTGTTTTTGTGTTACTGTATACCCACTCCTGAAGCTACTAAATATGATATGTCGTTTAGTGTTTTCTTCCTGCAGCAATACCTCCACTTCAGAGCTAATCCAGTTTTTTTTACGTTGGATTGGGATTTTCTTTTGGCCGTTCTCAACTTCTCTTAACTTTTTTTCTTTTTGATTTCTGTGTGTGCACATGGCCCTGCATGGCCATTTATGGGGATTGGTGGGGCGTTTACCTATGCTAATTAGGAACAACTGGAAAGCGCTTTCAATTTACGAACACATGGGATTCATCATTGTAAGAACACAGTTGCGAACAATTGAGCGGTTTAAGAATGCGTCATGAATCCGACGTAGACTTTTCTTAGGACTTTTTTTAAGAACAAATTTAAGAAAAAACTTAGGAAGATATTGGTGAATGAGGCCCAATGTTTGGTCCAGGTGACACAGCAATGTAAATGTAAATGTTATTGTAAATGTAAAGCACACAGCAATGATCAGAGAACGACTTTATAGATGGTTCCTGAACGAGAGGTACATTTCGTTATGATGGTGAGGTTTTGGACGGAGTCTCCCATATGAAGAGAGAAAGAAAAACAGTGTAAACCAGAGATTCCAGTGTGAGGAACGGAGAGAGTCGGGGCAGGAATAAGTCCAACCACTGCAGATTGTGCTCCTCCGCTGGACCGTAACGTAATCAGAGTGTACCCGAGGGTTTCAGGGTTGACGGGTGGTGATGGTGCTGTACCTCTGGTCGTCAGTGTTCACAGGCCGGCCGTCCTTCTCCCAGCTGATGACCGGCTCCGGAAGGCCGTGGATCTGGCACTGAAAGCGGCCCACACCTGCCTCCTCGGCCCGCACAGACTGGGGTTGCACGTGGAAGTCCGCCATCGCTGGTGAAATGGGAGAGACGGGAGGAGAGTTTTATTACCGCTGCAGGTATGATCTATTTTAAGTTTCTAATTTACCACAGGCCAAATGGTACATTGGAGAGAACCGTGGAAATAAGAAAGAAAAATAGGACAGAATGCATATTCAATTTTAATCACCATTATCGTCATTATGTTAAACAATCTGGTGTCTGGAGAAACACACATATATCCAATGTATAACACATGCTATAGCAAAATGTACTGTATCCTGTTTATGCTTTGCAAAAAAATAACCAAAGGAGCAAAAAAAACAAAAACAAATGAACAACAGCCTAAACACAATTACAAGGAAGAGCTATGTGATTAAGCAATTATCGCCATGGCAGCATTTGGCACGCCTGAAGAAGGCTTTGCGTGTAATTTCTTTGTTGATTTCTCTGTCGCTCTGTGCTTTGAAGAAAGGTGAGGGAACCTCGTGCAATGTGTAATAGCCTCCA
Source organism: Hiodon alosoides (assembly GCA_025775065.1). Lineage (NCBI taxonomy): Eukaryota > Metazoa > Chordata > Actinopteri > Hiodontiformes > Hiodontidae > Hiodon > Hiodon alosoides. Next base: position 5,283 of record JAOYSI010001731.1, on the reverse strand, counting down.
GCTGGTCCCGAAACATATGATTTTAAAAGATTTTGCGAACATATGATTTTAAAAGATTTTGCGAACATATGATTTTAAAAGATTTTGCACAGCAAGCTACTTCTCTTTCGCAGTCAAACCTTCGAAACCCCATCCCTGCATATCGCGGCGGAAAGAATAATATAAAATGGTATCTTCCATTTCTGTCCCTTAGGATTTTAATCATTGTGGGAAATGCTAAACAAAAAAAAAAGGAAAAAAGATTGGAATCAAGATTGCAGTAGACGGACATTATTGACGGGCCCTGAATATTTTCACACTGGGGAAATTCTATTAGAACACAGCCTCAGCGGACAGCCTGAAACACTATGACCCGCTGAGACAATGTGTTCTTTTAAAGGAATAGTAAAGACAACCGTATGAAAACACGCGATCACAGCTCATTCGGGGGCCTTACTCCTGGAGTATGAACTGTTCGGGGGCCGTGTGATTCGGGGGGAGTTGGGGTGGGTACAAATCCAAATTAAAGAGAGGTCTGTCTTTTTCTCCGCTCTCCCACCATCTTCAGGACAAGTGCACTCATTTAAATGTCAACCGTAATTAACTTGGACCAAGCAGGACTCATATGAACACTCTTTGCATTACAACAGGGCTAAACCACCTACTTGTCCTTCATCTCTGCTCTTATCCCAGAGACACATTTATTTAAGCTGAGCTGGAGCTGCAATTCAGCACAAAACGCAGTTAAAAAGCTTCAGGATACATCCGGGGTTGTTGTGTTTTCGTAGCATGCTTTTAAAGCCCGAGGCTCAAAACAACAGAGGGGGGGGGGACTACTGTTCAGAAATAGATTCCATGCTGGGAACAACAAAAACACCATTGATCAGTTCAGCTGCAAGCATTTTCAGCCCCGCGCATACAGAACAAATTGCGCTGAAATTGTGCTGAAACACTTCAACCAGCCCTGTAGAACAAGGTTACTGAAGTTATTTCATTCCACGAGGAGCTCCTTGGTTTAACTTGTTCCAAAGATGGCACATAAATGCACAGAGGCCATCGCTGTGATTTAAAAATTAAACAGCTGGAATTTTAAATTCACCTTAACTGACAAAGTGAGGTTAAGGAGACAAAGCTATTGAATAGCACATTTTTAAAAAGTCCCAAAACACATAGCCACTGCCAAAAAAAAAATCAAACAAACGAGGGGAGGCATGCAGAAACACAAATACAACCATCACACGCACACGCACGCACGCACGCACACGCACGCACACGCATGCACACGCACACAGACACACACGCACGCACATGCACGCACACGCACGCACACACACACGCACAGACACACACACGCACGCACAGATACACAAACACACAGACACACACGCACGCACATGCACATAGACACACACACACACACAGACCCTCACGCACGCACGCACGCACGCACGCACGCACACACACACATTCTGCACGTTCATCGCAGATGAGATAACGTCTCACCAGCGGGGATTTCTCAGTGAAAATCCCATACGGTCGGCTGTTAAACGACCGTTATCATTACTTCCAAAAGAGTCACTCTGCCAAGTGTCCAGAAACACACACTGGTGCTATTGTGAATGGAGCATCCCCAGCCAAGCCCAGCAGTGTAAATTAAGTGGATCTAATTACGGGGGAGAGGAGGGAATGGGACAGAACCATACGCAGAGGAAACGTGCTGCTCGGATGCAGTTGGTTTCACAACGACAATACCCCACCCGGGATCCGGAGCATTGAGATACAGGGGCTGTTAGGGAAATGGACATTCGCTGCCCCCTGCTCATTTTTAATTACAGACTAGGTACTGATGACAATTTTTTGACGTGTCTAATGGCTATTGCCTACTGATAACGATGTCACAGCTGGAATTGAGTCAAAGGTCTCGCTACATTAGCGCTACATTTGTTTTATATGGAATGATATATGCAGACTGTCACGGTTCCAAATACTATAGTAGCGGATGTGTGATGACAGAGCTTTACGCTACTCATTACCTAGCAACGAGTGAATGTGAGAACCGCACGGACAGCAGAACGCGCGCACACGTGCACATAATCTGGTACCTCACAAGGGTTAGGCTCACACCTCCAAACAAACTGGAGAGGAACCATCAGCTAAAGCTAAAGCGCCCACCCCAAGCCTGATTGATGGGTAAACAATGGAGGACGGATGTCCCCTGAACACTCAAACCGGCTGAAGTGCCACGAGGCTCCATTAAATTACCGATGTGCTGTTTCCATACAACCCCACCAGCCATGTGGGTCTCTTCAAAATTGCACCATCCTCTGCGTATTGCTTTCTCCATCAGGAGAAAACTCTCAATCTCACAGCATGCATAATGAAAACGCGGGCTATAAATAATGTATAAATGATGCCATTTCGGCGAGGAGCGTCACCCTTCAGCGGGTTTTAAACAGGCAAACCGCCGTGCACTTTTCCGCGAAGAGACCCCCAAAGACGGCCTGTTTATGCAGATGCGCCCGCTTTATCCCGCCGCTGGCTTTCCTCTCTGGTGGCTGAACGCATGAAGTAAATCATTTGCTGATCTCAACGGAGCTTCTCATACTTTATCTCCGGCTGGCGCGCGAATCCGTTCTCCCGGCTCCTAATTCTTTAATGCGCTGCTGTCACCTATAAGGGCTGGGCGAGGGGGCGCGGGGACACCCTGGATTGATTTGATGCCTGGACGCCTCGGCTGCATCTCATGGGTATGCTGAAGTCGGGTTGAAGACCGGCGGGCCTCTGCTCTCCGCAGAAAGAGGGACAGGGCAAAATCACCGCCACCAGCTGCAGATGGCCAAAAGGGGAGCTCTTGCCTTTCTGAAATATGCAAAGCACGTCCTCGTACATGCTTCTTCTGAAAACGTCACACCTATTGAAATCGGCATGCAGGATTCAGTGTCAGGGACAAGGGCAGGAGCAGATACCGCGTGGTGCGTGTGGTGTGTACGGGCAAGCGTCCGTCGCCAAACCCCATGTGCTGCGTAGCCCGTATCTCAGTGGGGGGAACCAGCTCTCTCTCCCCAACAACCTCGTTATTAACACCAAAGGCTATTCAGCGTCTATACGGAGAGCTGGTGTCGGGACGCCGGCTAAGCTGCGCTCCTTTTGAGAAGCAGCACTTGCTTTGAGTTTGGTTCTCACAGTTTGGTCGGAGAGGAGAGCCAAGACTGACAGCATGGAAGAATGAGAAACGTGTGTCCCCTGGGCAATGACAGAGCATGGGATCCTCGGCTAATTACGATATTGTGACTGCATTCTCTTTCTTTAAAGTGGAGAGGACCGAGAAGTTTTTTTTTTTTTTTTTTTTTTGTTATTCATATTGTGAGCAGCAAATCCGGCAGAGGTTCTAGTGTTTTTTATTGGGTCGTAAAAAAAAGAAAGGAGATAGCGAGGTAATTAGTGAACACACATAAGATCTTTCTGCAGGGAATTGTGGGTAGGGAGCCCCGTCACTCATTAAGCCATCTTCCTGTTGTGGTGAAACCGGGCACAACCCCTGCCCTCCATCAACCCGAAACAAAAGGCTGAGGGGTCTCGCCTCTCTGTTGCGCCATCCCAGGATCCGGGAGAACAGGAGGCAATTCTCTTCACTCACTCAGCGCCGAACCACTCACATACACACCAGCACCCGGGTTTAATTACAAAGGGGACCAATGAAAGACAGCAGATGGTGAAAATGAAGAGATTATTTAAATGACTGCGAAAGGAAGGGCAGGAGAGGGGCAGAGAGTGAGTGTAGATAAAGACAGCCACAGAGAGTGCAAGGCTGCAGGTCTTTCGAAATTAATTAGCAGGGTTTTTTGTTGCTGCTGTCATTGTTGATATTTTGTGCCTGTTAAAAAATAGCATCAGTAAGTGTTTATGAGCGAGGAGGCACGGCGCGACAAAGACAAACTCTGATGCACTGGAATTTTTAAAAGGGGCTTTTGTTTGTTTTAATGATTGGCTACCAAAGAGCCTCACGCTCATTAAAGCACTTCAAAAAGCGGCACTAATAATTAGAAAACTCCATATGAATCGCAGCAGACATCCAAACATCCAAGGGAGCCGGTCCCGGTACCCGTCCGCCGTTTCTCTCCAGGGCCACTGGTTCCCAGGACGCCGTTCTGTGTTCTAAACCCAGGGCCATCTCAGCAGCCCACAACTGAATGGCCCTCGGAAACGAGACCACGGCTTCAATCCAATTAAAATCTCATTCGTTTCGCATTATACAAGCACTCCTGTCACAGCCAAGGCATTAAGGGGAAATCAAACCACTCTGTCTCGTGACAGAAGAAAACGAGGTACGTTTGGGTTCCCCTTTGGGTTCAGTTCAGTTGTTCTTAAAGATTAAAATCGCCAAACTGGTTTATACATGGGAATGCATCTCAGAGCACATATTTTCTCTATTAGCTAAGTGTGAGCTCTTAACTTGAAGTTCTTTTAAAAAACTGGTAACTGGAATCTGTCGGGTGACCTTAATCTGAACTGGGATAAAACATATGCAGAAACAGGGGCGGTATTAAGATAAGAGCATCAGTTTCCTTCTTCAGCAACACAGCCTATTAAGTTGTATCACAAGGAGACACTGTTTTTGTCTACAATGCAAACAAATATGTGGTATTGTGCTCTCAAAGAAAAGCAGAGAGGTTCTCCATTGTAGTACGGCGTTACACATTCCAAAGCAGCCATCTTGGGCCAGTTAGGAGGTTTCTCAAGGCCTTCAGAATTCCCAAACCCCCGGATCACTCCTATTCCGCAGCCATACTGGAATTCACCACTCGAGGGAACCTGATCTCTTCTTAACCTGCCCCCGTACAGAGTGGCCTCCCTGCCAAATTACCCCCTCATTAAAGGCTTTGCGCTGAGATTGCTCCGGATGCAATGCAGTGTGATCTGGCTTTGACAAGCGGCGCTCTCATTGGCTTGTAATTTCAAATCACTTTCTCCCTCTCAATGCAACACTGGGTCTGTGGAGAGGGAGCTCTCTAGAGTTAATGGGCTTTTCCAGCATCTTTATTTCACTGTGTTTAATGCGAAGTGCCGCGCGAACGTGGCAGGAGCCCGGCGGGGCAAGGCGCTGCGAGGCCCGGCAGGGAGGATCATTCAATTCTGAAAGCACACCCTAGGTGAGCTGTGTTACTGCCGTTTCCCCAAGAGAGGGAGTGAGAGGGGGGGGGGGGGTGGAGCGTGGGGAGAAGAGGGGAGAAGGGACAGACCGACAGACAGACAGGCAGGCAGACAGACAGACAGAACGACAGACAGACCGGCAGGCAGGCAGAC
>JAOYSI010001730.1:0-16797 GCA_025775065.1 Hiodon alosoides | reverse complement strand
TACTTGGGTTGTTACCAACATCTGGTGAAAATGTCATGTCAATAGCACCTTTGGAAATATATTTACTGAGAAAAATGTAGAAAAAAATGTATAAGTGTTCAATACTTATTTCACCCGCTGTATGTACATTCCAGGCAACTATGTGCGGTAGTTCTCTGTAGAAAAAATTTATATATTGTAGGGAAACAGTGGGCGAAGGGGGAGGAGCCATGTGAATATGCAGTCCTTATTTGGTTGATTGGGGGAAGGCCAAAAATCACACTATGAACACACTGAGTGGCCACTTTATGTACTTCAACCTAATAGCAAGTTGATCCCACTTTTGCCCTCAGAACAGCCTTAGTCAGGTCATGAACTCAACAAGGTGTTGCAAGTTTGCAAACAGGTATGCTGACCCACAGGGGGTTTGTGGTCTGGTGACAGGAGAGGCCTCTGCAGTAAACTGAATTCACTGTCATGTTTCCTGAACCATTCCTGGAAAATCTTAGCCATGTGCCATGGACCGCTATTAATCCATTTGCAGATGGATACACAGATGCTATGAAGGGTTGCACTTGAAAGGCAACGATGTTCAGATATTTTGTGTCATTCAAAAGTGGCTCCACTCACATCAGTGGACCCGTTACGTGACACGGACTTCCATGGTTCTGCCTGTCCTGGTCTCCCCTTCAGCATGAAGCGGTAGGATCCAGGATTCATCAGACGAGACGATGTTTTTATTTTTCTCAGTAGTGTTAGGTAGCCTTCAGCCATTCCAGTATCTGGAACACGCTACGACCAGTTTTGGCTTCACTGTTCAGACCCAGCAGGCTACTTCTATTTGCTTTCGTCAACTCTCACCTAGAAGCTGCTTGTTTTATAAATATAATTATTTTGGTTTTCTATCATTTCAAGAGTTTCCTTTGTAGTTGGAGATTATTCACAGATATAAATGTTCTCCAGTAATATCAGCTAATAAGAGAATAAATGAAAGGAAACACAAGGGATACCATTGCTCTGTGTCTGTGCATTTGTTTACTGTTCCTTTGTACGATACAGGAATTTAGCATGTAAAGAAAAATAAGCTTTTTTAATGTCACAACCATTCCGGTTGTGGTGGTCATATAGGTAAACCATGAATGGGGCACATCCAAATCTGGTAATGGGATCTAGATTACAGCAGTGTCACCCTTGGGAGTGAACCGGATCTGAGTCTTAGAGTGGACACAATGAGAGATACATAAATCTCCGCCTGCAGATATGTTGCTACATAACAAAACTTGGCGTTTTATGTTATGTTTCACCAGTGTGCCAAATATCCCCTTATTTAAATTATTTTCTCATGGAAAACAGAAATTCTGTCCTTTCAGTTAGCTGTTGGAATTCCACGGATAGACACAGATGGAAGAATTGATATAGTCACGATATAGTAATATTGTCGACTATAGTTGTCTAATTTGGACAGGTAATGAGGAACCAGTCCTAATAAGGCTATTGGTCCGATTTGAATTTTCTTAAACCTTTCTTAAATCCTGCATCTTTGCTGGGGTAACACTGTGGTGTCCTGTTTCAACCTGGACACCTTCAAAATGCTTCTGGCAAGACACTAAAAACTAACTATTTTTTTTAAGTTTCTTAGAAAATCTATAACACTATTTGAATTTTGTGCCAAAGGAATCCGTTCTCTGAGTCAGAGGTTAATTGACCTTGTGGGATCCTGTGTTGGTTTTAATGGGATTTATATTTTGGGTATATGCAACTTGGTTGCTTTTAAGAATTTCAGAGAGTTCACATAAAAGCAACAACCCAGTCCCTCATTAGAGTGTGCACTTGAATTACAAAAGAGCTTTTAACAAAAAACCTGAACTTATACACCTGAACCTGAAGTATTTTTGTGTGTATGGATAAAAGATATACTCTAGTAATTTTGTGAACCATTAGCAAACATGCGGCTGATTATTTCCCTTTGAAACTGATATTTAGAAAATGTATCTGCTGTTGTGTTCATCCCCATGTACATTGCACAGGCATTTTCCCTCGTTACTCGTGTTGATTCAATTCAGAGAGAACAGCTCAATGTATTTCTACCGTTACTTCATAACCCCAAGACCCTCTGAGAAATGGAAAAACCGCAGCCATTTTTAGAAAGGCAAAATGTTTTTATCTCCCTTTTGGCGTTCAGATTCCATCTGACATTTACGGGGAGAGTGATGGGGGAAGGCGAAAGCGTTCCTTCTGACAGCTGTTTCTGCGTCTCAGTCAGTGACAGGTAAGGGTGAAACCAGCTGGTGAAACCTGAAGGCTGTTCAGCTGAGGAGCTGGTCACTGCTTTTGTAATGAAGGTTGGGTGAAAGTGCCCCGTGTTTCCACGGTTTTGCCACGGGCTGGCTGGGACTTTATGGGTTTTCATTGGGCTTTCTGTCTCCATTCTTCATAGCTTCGGCAATAAACAGGAGCATGTTTCATGCAGCGCCGCTGGTCACCTGTTAAACAATTAGGTAGAATTTCAGACGTGAAATGTGTTAAATGAGGCAGCAAATGTATAGATTTCAAGAGGCAAAAATGACATTTGATGGGATTCCCCCCACCCCCCACTCAGTGATTCGGGCTTCTCTGAAATTAAATGCATTGGCTGTAAAACCGTGGTACAGATTGTTCTTAGCACTCAACTCAGAGATCCAAACAACTCACAGGATGTTGTAAAACAAATGAGGGAACAGTGTGTGTAATGTACAGTTCATAAAGACATTTAATGGAGAGAAAACGATTGAAGTAGGTTTGCAATTGATATAATCTGTAGACAAAACCCTTTTGAGTTGCCATTTGATTGGAAAACTTTTTAAACGGATGCGAGCTGCACCAGAGTTAGACGGTAATTAAAATGTATTTAGTCTGGCAGATGTTTTAATGTATTTCATTTTGGCCCAATAGGAGTTTGAAGGCTCACCGCTAATGTTGTAAGCAGAACGCTGCTATGGAACACATTTAAAGACAAATTTAGCTCAAATCTTTTGAGTGCGTCTGCATATGATTTAATTCAGAGCACTTTCACCGTTGATAATGATCACACTTTTCCCCATCCTGGTTTCCCTCCTTGTGTTTTTCCTGGTGTTTTTGTTTTAGCTGTGTGAGTTCTACTCCTAGCTCCTGAGACTTCTGCTCCCAGACCTCAGCACCCACTGAAGAAAGATGCGCCGGTAAAACAGATTGATAACGACTCTGATCCTCAACAGGATCTGGTGGCGTGCCCGAACTCCTCCGCCACGTGTCCGAAAGACGGACGCAAGCCACAGCGGCGTAGCGCGTTATGCTGCTGGGAATTCCCATGTGGTATCAAGGGACTTAACGTCTGCCAGGAAAACACCCCCCTTCCACACCATTGAACCACTGCCACCAGCCAGTAGGGTTGCGCTTATACAAAAATCCTCTGCCGTCACCATGGCGCAACAAGAACTGTGATTCATCAGACCAGACGGGTTCTTCCACTCCTCAGTTGTCTAGTGTTTGCTCCAGTAGGCCCGCGATCACTGCTCCATCGTGTTTTTTTTATCTGACAGGAGTGGACCCCTACGTAAAACGCCGCCAAGACCAGCTACACCAAACATAACAATGATTGTGGCTTAAGTGTTTTCTTGCAACCTGCATTAGATGGCACTGTTGAGCAGTATGTGAATGAGGGATTAGGGTATGGTCTGACCTGGTCACTTGGGGTTGAAGGTTAAAATCAGGGGCAGGATGCTGAATATTCCTTTATTGTATGACTCTTCATCTAAAAAAACAACAAAAAAAATACACAAGTAGTGTGGATGATTAAAATATGGTTTTTATTCCCCTGCTTTAAGCAGTACTGCTGTGTGATTGATGCAGTCAGCTGACCAGTCTTTGTCTTGAAACCTATTGCTGTTTTGCCCACAGTGTTTATTGATCATCAAACCCACTGTTTGTCTGACACCTCTGTCACATGATTTGGTAACTGTGCCCTGTCCACTCCCGATTTATTAGCCGTCGTGGGGTTAGCGTTGGAATTCTGTTATAACATCGGTTTATGGTGTTTGGCCCTTTAAATTTGTTTTAACACGAAAGAACTAAATACGTGGAACCAACACTGCAAAAGTCCAGAGATGATTGAAAAAAAGTATAATCGATTATGTCTGCAGGGATAATAAAATGCTGGTTCGCTCCACGGTTGCCTGAATGATCTAATCACACCCCAGCTGGGTGGCTGACGCTACTGTGAGGACTGTGTGCCTCCGCAACCTTATTTCTCCTGCGGGTGAATATTGACTCCTGTCAGAGAGGGAGGTATTGATCGAGCTAAAACACAGTCACACCGCTCCGAGACTATTTATGAACCTCCTGCATGCACAGTTTACTCGTTTGTTTCGAATCAGAAGGTCGGTGTATTCGACCACTTGATATCCAGGGACTCGACCGTGTTTTCCCAAAATAAGAGCATTAGTACCAGTGAAAAATGTGCAGCCTCTGAGCTTTGGATTTTGTGTTTGTCTTAACAGTGTGGAAACTAAAGTCCTAGAGCAAAAAAAATCTTGTACTGAATCTTGTATTGTTGTGTTTATGTGACCTACGTGTTTTCGCGCTCACCCTGGCTGGGAATCGAACACAAGGCTTAACCGTCTGACAAGAGAAACAATTAGCTAATTTAGCCTCACGTCTCCAGCTCAACCAGTCAAACTTCAGGGGAATATGTCACTATAAACTTGTCCTTAACAAGCTACTCTACATTTTACACTTCAGATTTTCTTCAAAGTTTTACTTATCGCTCTGCAAACCTTCAGCAGTCCACACAAAACATTGTAGTTAGCCAAATAGGGCCCGGGTTCATAGTTTTATCAACTCTGCTTTAGGACATTTGACTTTAAATGAATAAATAAAAGTCCAAAAAATTAACTCTTTTCTGTCTGTTTTTGTTGATGACATTGTACAACTAAAGGTTTTTATTAATGTGTATAATATAGTAATAGTCATATGGTAAATGCCATATGCCATTGATGTACAAAATGACTCATTAGCAGAAACTTGATTAAAATGTTCCTAATGGGTTTTATGGTTCTGTAGTAGTAGATTGAAGATAATGTTTATAACAGACTATCGGACATCTGGTTAATAATTAGATTCGGATAAAATTGCATGAATATGAAACCAACCTGAATAGCGGAACAGGTGGCTTACACATTGACGCATGTTTGTCAACCAACATTAGCATCTTAAAATTTTTGTATTATTTTGCTCCACCTTTCTTCCATCTTATCTATTTTTCCTCCTCTTAGGGAATAGTAGTTATCACAGGATGAAATAAATTGAAACTGCGTGGAGAAAAAAAGTCTGGCAGTTTATAAATAGCTTGACTCTGACTCTATTTCCATTTTACTGTGAGCTAATTTAGAGATCACACAAAGATTTTGATTACTGGTAAGTAACAAGTATTTCTCGGTCTCCCAGCTGAGATCTGAAAGGCTGGCTGATTTCATGAATAACAATCATGCCCTTCTCTCACTTCTGATTGCATATAAATTTTTATCACCTCAGATTTAATGCTAAACCGGGTTAAAATAGCTTTCCATTTTTTTTGTTGGGCTTCTCTGATGTTAAAAAGTCTCTCTCCAGACAGTTTAATGGGAACCTGAGTGAATTATTTAACATCTTAAACATCTGTAGCATATACACACACACACACACACACACACATACATACATATATATATGAACTGCAAAATTATCATTTTCTCTGGTTTTACTATTTATAGGTATGCGTTTGAGTAAAATGAACATTTTTGTTTTATTCTATAAACTACTGACAAAATCTCTCCCAAATTCCAAATTAAAATATGGTAATTTAGAGCATTTTATTTGCAGAACTGACAAATGGTCAAAATAGCAAAAGATGCAGTGCCGTTGCAAAGAACACAAGTTCATAATCATTTTTAAACAACACAATACTAATGCATTAACTCAGGAAGATTTCAGAAATCAGTATTTGTTGGAATAACCCTGATGTTCAATCACAGCTTTCATGCGTCTTGGCATGCTCTCCGCCAGTCTTTCACGTTGCTGTTGGGTGACTTTATACCACTCCTGGCGCAAAAATTCGAGCATGTTTTATGGCTTGTGACCATCCATCTTCCTCTTGGTCACATCCCAGAGGTTTTCAATGGGGTTCAGGTCCAATTGCAGTCCTATTGCAAGAGGATAGTGATGACCACAGCTGTGGTTTTTATACTTTTCCTCGTTAAATAAGATTTGGTTCATTAGGTGATCACCTAATCATTACCTCATTAATTAGAATGAGGTGTGCCTGTGTTGGAATTCAACACACACTGGAATGGAATGGCTACATGTAAAAAAAAAATGTGGAGTGGTCTCTTAATTAATTTCCAGAGCTGTATATCTACATATAGTGTGTAGTACATATAGTACATCTACGTGTACACATAATGTGTCATGTCTCATACAAACTATGAACTGCATGGAAAAGACACCACCAGCTGCCCTAAACACACGCTGAGAGCAAATCAAAACGTTGGCGGCTTGCTAATCACACTTTACATAACAGCATTTAAAAGTGTTTTCTTATTTTTGTACGTATCTTTGTTCTTCTACTCATTGAATACAGTTATTTAAAGTACAACAAGCGGGTTGCCAAAGTTCTGATTCAGTCCCGGTCACAATGTAACTAATTCTGGTCTTAACATTGACCATTTCCAAAAAACTAATCGAAAGCGGCACATGTCGGGTTGATATTGAGTCAAACGATTACATCACTGGGTTTCTATTTTATGAGAGCAGGTAAAAAAAGGGTCAACCTTGGTGTGATTCCCTTTAATGTAATAATGATGTATGTGCTATTTTGCTCCCGGGCTTTTGGTCAAGATGTGGTATTACCAGTCACTATTCTGCCTCGAACATTAATGGATTATATTCATTACTTAACTATTCACGCAGTTGTTTTATTGTTGGATTTATGATCATCCTGTGCTTTTGCTTTTTATTCTTGTGCATTTAAAATAAACAGATGTCTTGAATAACAATCCTCTGTCTAGTTTAAACCCATTTAGCATGTTTGTGAATTCACAGGAAAGGCATCTAGGCCATCATAAGACAGTCTCTTCACTGGAGACTGCACTACAAGAATTATGTTTATTTTTTTTTTAAACTTTAATTTTGTGCATATCTTACTTTGGAGAAAAATTGCTGTTGTCACCATATAAATTGGTAAACATTTGTTATTCATTCTTATAATCACATTAAAAGGCTTGCGCGGGAATGAATCATGTTTAATTTAAAAAGTTTAATGAAGTGTAAAATGTTATTCATATTTTCATAGATTATTTTAAATGAGAATATTGAGATGGTTATATTTAGCTTTATATTATTAGTAAGCCGTATGGCGTAACCCAGAAAGCAATGTTGAAACAATGTCATGCTAGTGTTAGACTATTACGCTAATTTAGCTTAATATTCAGACTGTTTTGTTTTTATCCACTGCAATATGGCAATGTGCTTTAAGAATAAAAAAAAAAAAGTGTATATGCTTCTGGATTTTAGCTGTAAAAGTATCAAACAGAAATACCAGCTAATCTTTCTAACACACTGGATTCAAAGAAAAGCATCAGTGGTTTATCAAATGGGTTCTGCACAGACGGAAACACAAAACCTAAAACACACTCAACCTTTGTACTGAACCGTGTTGATCTGTTATGTTGGTTTATTAGCAAAGTCTTAGCTTTATCATTGACCACTGGGAACCATTGGCTAGTATTTAATTCTTGTACTTTATTAGATTTAGGTCAGGCAGTTGTTTTTAATATTTTTTTAATGTTGCATTTTAGCTCTTCTGTTCTGCTAAATCAACAAACAAAAAAACCAAATGGAGAAGGAAGGGATGGGTTTAAAAACATATGTGGTTGTGCTGGAGTAATAATATAGCATGGTAGAAACAGAAATAGCAGAATCAATACTTTTTATCGTTGTAGTTGCTCTATAATGGTCTTCTCTCTGCCAGTAGAATATTATGTTAAAAATAAAATAACAATCTATTTTCAGTTGTATTAGTGGTTATATCCTCGTCTACTGCAGCGGACATTCTGTGGCGGGAAATCGAATAGCCCGCTCGTCGTTTAAATTGAATCTCATGAAGGAAGATCTCTCTTGTGATATGTTTCTTTCATGAAAATCAGTAAAGTTCAGGATGGCATCCTATATCCTCGAGGGAAGGTACTTCGACTGAACCTGAAATCCCTCCGAATTCAGCGCTAAACTGAAGAAATTTACGATGTTTGTGTAAGAAGCATAAACGCGCTACTGATTAACCGTTTGCTGTTAACCTGACTGTCAAGTGAGATTTGCGTAATTTGGACTGCTTGTCAGTTCAAGAGAAGGGCTTTGAATAACTTTTACATTTATCCCTCACAATTGCATTCCAAGGCCAAACGCATTCACTACATAAAAAAAGGCAACGGGGCTAGATTAGTCAACTGTAGTATGCTAGTGAAATAGCATAAACAGGTACACCGTGCTCTAACGACTTTAGCTGAAGTCAATAAAATGCGTGTGACATTTAAAGTTACAGCTCGCTGCTGAAATATCAGGCTGTGCGTTGGCAATTGCATCTACTGAATTCTCATCAATATCTTTTTATCCTTCTGTAATGGACACTTAATTTCATGCCTTGTTGTTTACGTCTAGATTCAGACAATAACTTAATCTCGAATAAAACCCGCACGTCCCTTGGCAATATATAATAATAAACCGGAACTTAAAAAAAAACGAATACTTTTTTTCCTTCAATGTGGAGCTACTCAGTTTATGGCAGTCAATAATTATTTTGGTCTGAGCCTTTCACCAATTAGCATCTAACAACCTGCAGGGTGAGGAGAACGATTTTAGTGTAAACCCATGGTACCCTTAGCGGTCCCATCCATCCTTGGAAATGTCTGGGCTGTGAAGAGCAATTTTCCTGGAGTGGATAGAGATTGGTTTGGAGCCATGGTTTCATAATGCTAATTTATCCACACCTGCAGCTCTGCATTAACGAGCATGCGGAGGTTGTCAGTTATCCCCTGAAAAATGAAAAGCTTCTCCAGGAAAAAAAAACGTGGAGCGCATCTATTTATTTCCTCTTATTGTTTTGCTCTGCGGGTGTCTTTGACAGTTTATTAAATCACCGCGCCAACCAGCGTCAATTAGCTTCCCTTTCTATTTTGGATAACAATGCCAATTAGTCAGGCAGCTGCCAAAAATAGGAAACAGATGACACCTTGTGTGATATTGCTTATTTACCTAAGACAACACAAAAGCATGTGAAACCTTCATTAAGTCTGAAATGAAAAACCTCATTGTGCTCGTAGTGTACAAGATATATTGCCAGAGAGAGTGGGCTCAGACAGGACAAGCGAGTGTCTACGTATCTGATCACATGAGGGATGATGGAGGGAGATGAAATAGTGGTCATGGAATTGGATTTCCTAAGTTCTAATCACAGGAGGTGCACTTCTGTTGTGCCTTTGAGCGGGATACTTGCTTCAGTAAATTTCCAGGTGGGTAGATGTCAACAATATTTCATTGTATTCTATGTTTTCAGTTCCAGAGAATAGTCGAATCATGTGCCACTGTATTCACGGAACACGCTCAGTAACCAAATTGTTGTATTGTATCATTTGGCTGGAAACCGGAGATGATGCCATATTTGTCATGGCCACCGCGTGTTTATGAGTTCCCATGTTTGACTGTCCTTCCTTTCCTCTTATTAAATGGATGACATCCCAAATGTTCCGTACAGTCTTGTCACCAGGAAACATTCTGGAATGCTGCCAGGTCTGCGCAGGCTGCCATTGGAGAGAAATGCCCATGCTGTTTTCACACATGGCTCCAGTCTTCCGTGTTACTCTCCAGAAGATCCCACACCAGAGGCTTATGCATCGACACACTGAACAGCAGTTTACACTGAGTGTTCCAGAGTTGTTTGCATCAATGTTTTTAGACAGTTTTTAGACGGGCGCATGGCAGACTGGGGAAATATACTCTTTGTGGCAACACATTCATCCACAGTGTAACATGATGTCGTTCTCAGGGGAATCTTAGCAATCAGGACACCAGGGGGCATCTGGCCAGAGCCAACAGGAAACACTAACGGCAGTGGTTTATGAAGCGAATTTCAGTTTCTCAGTTGGAGGAACATGCCAATTTGCAGCTTACTCTCCTTCTTTTGTGATGTGGCATGTGGAAAAATACTGCTTAACTAAATCTACCCAATTGCACTACTTAGTTCCACTGCTGCGCAGTGAAAAATCTAGGAAACCCACGGTACATCATTCTCCAATATAAAACAGTAGAATGAGAGACATACGACATAAGATTTGGGTTATTCTATTGATTTGGAGAGCAGGGGACTTTTATGTGTATTTTCACATGCAAAACATAGTGTGACATTAACTCGAAAGGGACTGAATGAATGAATTTTCTCAGCGGTTGCTTTTATATTTTACATTCAGTTTTCCAATTTCCCCATACAATGCTGCATAATGATGGCAGCATTTAAAGTTAAGTGTTTTGTCTAAGGGTATAACAACTGGGCCTGCGTCTAGAACTTGAAACCTTATGGTGCTTTAACCACCAGACATTAAGAATGTTTTTCCTATTCATAAATTTGGAGTCACCAATCATTTATAGCATTTTCTCCAATTGGCTGGTCGCCATGACTCCCACCACCACACACGTCGTCTTTGGGCCACCTGTCTCTCCCACACTACAGGCTACGCAACACGCACAGGAGGTTCTGTGCCAACTGGAGTGGTACCTCACCTGCAGCAGAACGAAAAGCTTGTTAAGGAGTCAAGAAATGTCCTGCTAGTTCGACCCACCCCAGACTGGGCTCTGCTCGGCCAACGCTGTGCCGGTGCTCTGGGTCACAGTCAGCTGACGGCATGAGCTGGATTTGAACGGCAGACTCCCGCTCATAGGGCTCTGTCTGCACTTGGGTTAGCACCTATACCAACAGAGCCGCTCTTATCAGCATCCGGAGTCACAGTTCACTTGCTTCTTACTGGTCGTTGTTTGCATAACGTTAATCCAATGGAAGATGATCCAGAGAGGATTGTACAATGATCAGTTTATGTGTGGGTCTCAGGTGGGCAAGAAACTGTGTGGGTCTCAGGTGGGCAAGAAACTGTGTGGGTCTCAGGTGGGCCAGAGATGTGTGGGTCTCAGGTGGGCAAGAAACTGTGTGGGTCTCAGGTGGGCCAGAGACTGTGTGGGTCTCAGGTGGGCCAGAGACTGTGTGGGTCTCAGGTGGGCCAGAAACTGTGTGGGTCTCAGGTAGGCCAGAGACGGGATACCTGCCTTGGTGCTACCCCTGGTGGATCAGGACCCATGCCCCGCAAAAACAAATTATTCATCACGTTCTTTCCCTCTGTCATTTTGCAATGTGCCCATTTTCTCTCTTTATTCCTAACAAACAGTTCTGAATGAACAGTTTTGTGAAAAGCACAGGAGTAACAGCAGGAGTAACAAGAAAGAGGACGTCACCCTGAAATATGCAGGTAGAATAATGGTCCCGCAACTCTGGGGAAAATGTTCTTCTTTTAATGGAATAAAACTGCGGATCTGTGGAAGGCAAAAAGCACTAGCTGGATAAATGCAGGTGACACGCAGACGGACCCGACAGCCCTTCTCTGTGTGATAACCAGCTCATTCTGCCAGCGTTTTCTCACATATCCTCCTACTGTGCTCTTTCTGTACAAAAATAGGTCTGACACTTCTGTCTGCGATTCCCAGTTTTCAGCACACCAGTCCATGTCATTCTGTGCTTGCTGGACGGGCCATTTTCCAAATTAATTTGACTTTTTCCGTAATTTCCTGGACGCTAACTGTGAACTGCGCTATGGGGTACGTGCAATGCCCGATTAGGTGTAGAATATACCCCCATCTAAACACAACTGATAAAATTGAGAATGACAGTCTTAAATACGGGACGGGCCGTGGCAGTGTGGTGTGTCATAGAGGACAACGCACTTCAAATTCATTTACATTTATTTTAAAACGATGCCCACTTTAAAGCTGCCCTGTTAGTCCATCTCCGCAATCTGAAATACACGTGTCGAAAGAACGTGTCAGTCAGGGTTTTCGGTTGTGCACGGTAACAGAAATAACCCAAAAGACACCTGATTGGACAATGGAGTAATCTGTCTGCAGTGCCTGTGTGACTGGATTTACTAACCCAGGTGTCCTAGTGCAGGTGTATACGAAGCAAACAAATTGATAGTCAAATTTTAGGATGTAAAACTAGTATGCATCTACAAAAAGATTTTTATTTCAATGTGGCGTCCGATTAAAATGTTTTTATGGAAGGTTTTTGGAAGGTTTAAAATGAAGATCTTTGCGATCTTGAGTTTGACATCCTTGCTGAAATGTTTTAGTCCTTCCATCTCATTAGTACAAAAATACCAAATCCGTTTTCATTTGATGAACGAAGCAAATGTCTATAATGTTCAGAGGGGCCTCGATTCAAAATGTTTCCATGAATTGCAATAATTTATATTTCCAATTACCTCCTCAAACACTTTGTTTCTTGTCAAAGTTTTCTAAATTATTTTGATATCAAGAGTCAAACAGGTGTTGCCTGTGCTTGACTTTGATTAAACCAAATTAACACATAGACCAGGATGACAGCTGATTGGATAAATCACGTCATCAGAAAAACCAGGACGACAGCTGATTGGATAAATTACATTACCAGTGGGCCATTCCGAGACTTATTGTTCCTCTCCATTCTCGTATCCAACAGGAAACACAACGCTCTGCGCCATCTAGCAGTGTGAGATCTATTTTTGGGTGATGACACACCAATAAGGGACAATGAAAGAGGACTTTATGCACCCCTATTAGTACAGGGCTGGCTTTCTGCTGTTGCAGTTCAGTGGCTGAATATCGCTCCAGGTAGAGCAAATAACCTATTACTGTGCTACCGTCATCTTTCATACCAATCAGATGTATTTATCACAACACAGCTGGGCTCAAGGTCAGGATCTGAGATTGCTTTGTATCTCATTCCTGCCGCTGCCTCAAGGCATACTACATTACTTTCTGATGACTTTTTTTGTTTATTTAACTTTTTTACCCAGTGGTCTAATTAACCTCTATTGAGGTAAGAACCTGACAAAAAATACGTACATTTCCCTCTGCCTCATCCTTTTTTCACCACTCCGGGAAACCCCATCCTTGTTTTCTCGTCATCTTAGGCCCTGATGAGGACAAATTATTTGAGAGATTATGAAAATTTCACGCGCAGAAATGAAACCGGGAAAGACGGGATACCTGCCCTGGTCCTACCCCTGGTAGATCAGGACCCATGCCCCGCAAAGCCTACTCTGTTCATCTGCTTCAGGATCCAGTCAAAATCTAAAACTAAAGTCCACAATCTTTACATAAAATATGTGGATAATATTCAGATAATAATAATTGAAATAAATAAGGCGTTGAGGGAATTAATACATTTATATTTTATCCAATAAAATCAGCATATGTGGTAAAATCTCCAACAACACATGGAGCGTGGGGGGGAAAGGGACGTTTGTAGCTGGAGGCATTGACCCTGGGCTCTTTGACGAGGATACAGTCCCTGTGAGCGAAGCCTAATTAAAAAGCCGCTTAGAAGCAACGTGGCTGGATGCGTCAGATGTGCTGTGACAGCCACCAGTCACAGGAAGAGGAGACCAGCAGAAAGACGTCTCTGAGGAAAGAGACGATGTCTGGTACCCATCGGTGTGGAGGTCTTATTAATGACATCCCATTTGTTCTCCTGTGCCTCCCTGAACTCAAAGGTTACTATGCAAATGATCCAGCATGCAAAAACCTATGAATAGAGATCATTATTATGTTCTGCAGATCAGTTCTATAAATCATCAAATAAATTTGCCATTTTGACCTCTTGAGATAATATATAGCTATGTTTATTACCCGATTATCTTTTCGTTGTTTTCTGCTGATGGTAAAATAACGCAATTACTGAGAGAATGAATTAATATGCAGTCTATATATCCACAGTTGGTTTGCAGCTACTGCCTAATTAGAGGATTTACCCGTCTAGCTTTTTAATCTGTTCTTCATTGTGTTACTGTAGTCTGGTGTGTTCCTGTAAAGCCATTTCCTGTATGAACTGTATGGCTGTTTCTATAATCTCCATACTCTACAGTGTGCCCACGTTGCTGTCTCCCGAGACGGGTCTCTGCTATGTTGGAAGAAGCTGTGAACTTCACATTTCGGGGATACACGACAGACGTAAACTTCCACGTTACTTTAGTTCCTAGGTAGATTATTTTTTGTAAAGAATAAAGTTAACAAATTAAATGTTTAACCCCCACCCCCCCCCCAACAAATTAAAATTATTATAAAAAATAAAAAAAAGTTATACTTTGAAGCATCTTAACTTAACTTAATCAGCTTTAAAGTCTGTTTAATTCTGCCTATTTGAATCTGAGTTCCTAAATCATCTCATCCACAAACACTCCTGGCATTCTGTGCTTTTTTCCAGTGCTGAAATTCTGCTAACATTATCTACACATCTTACAAATGTATTGGTTGGGCAGAATTCAGTAGACTGGAATAGCACTTAGAACAATTATAGCAGCACTCAGAGGAGATTAGTGATGTTTTAGAAGCAGATGCAGGGATATGCTAATGACGCCGTCCCCTTTACCTCAAGATGCTGCATCTGCCCATTGTTTTTCAAATAAATGTTACGAAAATAGGAATGATCTGAATTCTGATGTCTGGCATGCCTGCACGGAAGAATGTTCTGAGCTCCGGTTTACACTGAAATCGGTCCCAGCATATGCCAATAGTGGTTTATGTCACGGAACTGGAGCGTGATGAGAGTTGTCAGGTTTGGGCACAGGGCAGCACAAATGCAGTCACCATGCTTTCATTACGATGACCTGGATATGAAAAGGAACAGAGCACTTGGTAACATAGTTGATGAGGTTTATTAGCTACCAAAAACTCAGCCATGCAAACTGCATCTCACAGTCAGTGGACTAAAACAAAAAACAAAAAAAGCTTTTCCATTTTTGCACCAATAGAGAACAATGAGATCATGACTACGTCAACACTTTGGCAAATTTCCTGGCATGCCGAAACTCCACTACATGCATGTGATCTTTTTTCCAATACATATGACTTACAATAATCACTTTCTGCCTTGCTATCTCGCTAAATTAGCACGTAGGCGTTTTATATGCAATTCAGTTTGCTTGTGTTCTTTGTTATTCGGACACTCTGTTCAACAGAGGCCCTTCCGACTGTGAGCTGAGCCGGACATGTGACGGGCCGAGGGCGGGTTGAAATTAGGGCACTGGAAAAAGGCATAGATTTTTATCCGGCATCGATTTCTCTCTCATTTTTGTCGTGTTTCTGGGGCGCCACATGGGCTCGTGCGTGCAGATGATAGTCTGAGAAAGAGATCAGCGTCTGCATTTTGTGTAAGTGGATACTGTGTCCTCCAAACAATGAGCTGGAGAGGATCCCGCTGCAAACTGAGATATAATGCAGACAAAACCAAAAGGAGTTGTGGCTCAGAGATTTGTGTTAGTGCCTCATGGTGCTGGGGTTGGACTCCAGCTTGGTCTGTGTTCATGTGAAGTTCTCCCTGTGTTTGTGTGGAATTCTCCCTGTGTTTGTGTGGAGTTCTCCCTGTGTTTGTGTGAAGTTCTCCCTGTGTTCATGTGAAGTTCTCCCTGTGTTTGTGTGGAGTTCTCCCTGTGTTTGTGTGGAGTTCTCCCTGTGTTTGTGTGGAGTTCTCCCTGTGTTCATGTGGAATTCTCCCTGTGTACATGTGGAATTCTCCCTGTGTTTGTGTGAAGTTCTCCCTGTGTTTGTGTGGAGTTCTCCCTGTGTTCATGTGGAATTCTCCCTGTGTACATGTGGAATTCTCCCTGTGTTTGTGTGAAGTTCTCCCTGTGTTTGTGTGGAGTTCTCCCTGTGTTCATGTGGAATTCTCCCTGTGTTCATGTGGAATTCTCCCTGTGTTCGTGTGGAGTTCTCCCTGTGTTCATGTGAAGTTCTCCCTGTGTTTGTGTGGAGTTCTCCCTGTGTTTGTGTGGAATTCTCCCTGTGTTCGTGTGGAGTTCTTCCGCAGTCTAAAGCTTTATATGACCGTATCTTGTGGGTTTGTCTGTCTCCTCTTTCAGACTACGAATAAAGCTTAATGTAAACACTGTTAAAAACACCCCTCTAGCAGGCATACTCTCCGTGAAATGTGCTGAGTGTTTTCAACCTTTCGTTTTTTTCCTATATTACGTTGTGGGATTAATGTCCCATGAAATTGCTGCTAAATATAAACATGGAGTTTATAAAACACAGACTTTGTGCACAGAAGGTGATGAAGTATTTGACTGCTGAAATTGATGTCCAATAAACCCTGGGATTAGAATTCTTGAAGATGTTTTTTTTTTCTCTACCCAAGAAAGGCTAAATGTGACTGAAATATCAGAGTGAAAAAGTGTGAATGAATAATCCATTTAATCGATTGTTTCATTTTTGTGAGTGCTGTTTCCTCCTTCCCTTAAACATATTATTTATACAAGTACACAACTTCACCCACCTGAATTAAACCTCCACATTGCATAGTGCTGCGGTGGAATAAATATAATGGTGCGCGGTCCATATAGGGCAGGAACGGCTGCAATGGTACTGCTGGAGATGGAGTTCCCAAAGGCCACCTTTAACCACCAGTCTATTGTTCTCCTCCTCACCTTTAACCACCAGTCTATTGTTCTCCTCCTCACCTTTAACCACCAGTCTATTGTT
>JAOYSI010001729.1:28245-46494 GCA_025775065.1 Hiodon alosoides | reverse complement strand
ACAACAAGCTGCAGGTGTCATTTAAGGATACAACATGCTGCAGGTGTCATTTAAGGATACAACAAGCTGCAGGTGTCATTAGACGCTACAACAAGCTGCAGGTGTCATTAGACGATACAACAAGCTGCAAGTGTCATTTGATGATACAACAAGCTGAGTAATAGTCTGTGTTAATCATATTTTTAAAAGGCTTTTTCTGGGCTATGCTAATATTTATATATTTATATTTGTATATTTGGGCTTTAATTGGGTATGAATAGTATAAGCATGCAGATGATAAATATTTCAAAAGATTTAACATAATAATAATAATGACTCAAATGTCATGGCAAGAATTTAACACCGGCTTTGTTGTCACACAGGCCCTGAGCATAAAAATGTCATATTTTACTGTGAAAACCACCTGTCGTTACCATTTTGACCTGTGGCTATATCAGTGAAAGATAAAAAAGCTATATCAAATGTTACTTTGTGCTAAAGCTAATTTGTTTTTCCCAATTTGTGTTTTCAATCTTTATGTCCGAGAAATAATTATACTTTGTGCTTTTTCCAAGCTAAATCGTTAGAAGACATCAAAAGGCAAACCCTTTACAACTCCATTTGACTAAGGGGAAACAGGAAATGAATCATCACGCTTAACAAGCTAGGCATCGGAACAAGCCTTCTTTCTTAACCGGTTTCAATTAATGACCGATTCCTGAGCATTTGAGTTCCTCATACAAGTGGATGTGAACATATTTAAATGATCTGTTAGCACACCACGCATAGTCATTAAATGCATTTGTAATTACAGCTACACCCAGAACAACTACGGCTCGCAATTAATTTAGCTCTAGATTAATTTCTAAAGCTGGACGTACGCAGAATTTTGATTTTTCTCAGAGGCTAGTTCCATCCTTGTGATTGAACTAGTAACCATCTGGTTCATCAGTGCTTTGACCAAAATAACACATTAAACAAGGCCCTCAATCAACAAACACCTTGCTGCGGTCATAGCAGTGCCCCACCCACATTTGCTATCTCATAAATTAAGTATACACTTTAAACTGCTTCTTCTGTGACTGTCCCGGTGTGTGATTTTACCTGTAATACGATCAGCCACCTACAACCCCCCAAACATTCACCGTGACCTCCCGGATTACGTTGGCTTCATTAAGGACAAATCTTACTGCCCGAAAGGCATCCATTAAAACTGAAAAATACAGTATAATACCGGCTCTAGAACAAATATTTGACCAACCAGTGGAAAAAGGCTACCAATGTGTTCCCGCATCACAAGGTCACATAGTATAACGGTTGTAATTCCAACAGAATTACATGTACGGTGTGTGTTTTATAGGGTGTCATATTCACACACAGCCATTAGCACAGTAATGGGCTGGAGAGACAGGAAGGGGCAGCCAAAGGCAATGAGAAAGCATCGGATGGCAGGTTGAATGTTAAACCACACACACACACCTTTATACTATTAGCTATTTTTCTCTTTTGTGCTCACAACAGCCTGGCTCACAGGAGAACACCAGAGAAGGTTCCTCAAGGACGCTGTCAGATCAGCCTTAATGAAATTAATGTTTTACACCTTCAGTTTGTGACGCAAGGGGACACAAAAACACTACACTAAAGCAATTAGGCATTTCGAATCCCAGTTCTGCCTGAACTTTCAATACTGGTCGTTCCTTCAACTGCCTGTCACGTAAGAACAACGTCAAACATCATCTAATTTTCAGACAAACGACGGGCTGGAACTCTTAGTTCCAGCCATAGTGAGTGAATAAAACCCAGGTGCAGCGCGCTACTCGAGGCGAGGGTCGATAAGCAGGCTGAGACTGGCTGTAATTAGTGCCGCTGTCTGTTTACAATGTGCCCTCAGCGGGTGCAGCTAGGTGCTGGGGCGTCGCGGGCTGCATGCAATTTAACTGAAATGTCACTCGTCTTCCGGAGCCTCTGCCTGCCAATTACAGTGCTGTTAGGCTGCATGGCAAGTAAGACGCAGAATGGCCATTTGAATTTATTTGGCTACACCATCGAGGTTACGAGTTTGGCAGGTATAAAAAAGGTTAGTAAGCAGAAGACTTAAGCTGGCCCAGGACCAGTTAAGGGAAACATGCCTTCAAATAATCAATATGATATCATATGAAATTCCATACAGCAGCTAATAACCTTTGACTATGTTAGTAGACAACCAAAAGAGTGAGATTAAACAAAACAGAAGAAATTAGTTCCAGACCTCTTGGAACAAGCTATGTATAGTGCTGTGGGTGACTAAGAGTGATGGAAGACTTTTAGTCCAGCAGGCAGAAAGGAGAGGCAAGAATTTCTGTCACGAACCGTAACAGCAAAAGATCCTTTCTTTCCAAAGCCCACCTTCACTCTGAGGACGTAGTTATGGCTGCCGTTTTATTGCGTGTGAGTAGTTGGTCGCGGCTTTCATCACAGCTTTTAAATAAATAAAAAAACTCAGTAACCCAGAATGTCCTGAAAGTAACCGCGGAGACACTTTATGATTAGGTAGTCTTTATACTACACATTAAGGGTGCTGGGAGCAGAGAAGTCAGGGAAATTCTGACAACGGCGCTATGCAGCATCCATCAATCAATACAACTTTATTTAACACGGCACCTTTTACAAACAAGTTGTCACAAAGCGTCACAGAGAGATGTTCTGGTGACACTGGGAAAAGTTTGGTTGTTTCCCCTAACAACAGCTAATAGCCTGTAGAAAAGGCTGATTAGTATAACAATAGTAGTGTTCAGTCTAAACATGAAGAGTAACAAGGCATAAAATGTAAAATGTGACACCCTTGCTCTTGACCTAGAATTTCAAATTGTGAGATAAATTACAATAGTCAATTACAGAAAATCATTCCTTCTAACAGTGACAAAAAAAGCTTATTTAATTTCTTGTCGAGGGATCCCCACTGTGCACAAATTAAACTTGACAACTGAACCTCTTATTCCCCAATATTCTCCTCTGCAGTCAATATTAAATATTTTTATTTTTTACAGACATGGAAAGGCTCTTCTGTTTGTATGTTTTGAGTAGTTTGTGATACATAAGAACAATGAAACGCGTTGATTTTTTTAAGGTTCATTTTAAGTTCATACATTAGCCATTGTGGAACTTCTAATATATCCACTACCGTTAAAAAGTTTAGGGTCACTTAGAAATGTCCTTGATTTGGAAAGACATTTTTAGTCCATTCAAATATTATCAAATTAATCATAAACACAGTGTAGACATTGTTAATGCTGTAAATTACTATTGTTGCTGGAAATGGCTGATCTTTAATGGAATATCTACATAGAGGCCATATGTATGAAAGGTGTTGTAATTTCTATGTGTTGAACCCAAAATGTATGAAAATATCCTTTAATAAAACCTGAGAATGCGCACTTTAACCACTTCTGAATTGTTTGATTACAAATCTGAAACTATGTAGTACAGAGGAAAACCAAAAAAATTAAAAGTATTGGTCCCAAACATTATAGAAGGCACTGTATGTATGTATATATATATATATATATATACACACACACACACACCGATATGTATAAAAATAAGTAGCTCTCAGCTAATGGTTAATGAAAGCAAAAGAGCAAAGTAAGGATAAAAGTATGCATAACAGGTAGAAGGGTATTATGTAATTTCCATTTAATTGGAGACAACCAGATACACACTTGGATCATTGGATTTGGATATATATATGTACAGTATACATGCCTTGCAGGAGAACCACAGTCACCACTTGACATGATGTGACTTCACTCTGAAAACATTTATTTTTCGTGTCTCAAACCCTTTTGAGTGGCCTTAAGGAATCAGAATTACCTCCGCATATAAGCATAAACAAGGTTATACCGTACACGCATACTCAGAACAAAAAAAAAGAGAAAGGATCAATTGATATATTATCAAGCACCGTTGCAACAAGCACAGAGTCTAGTCGTGATGGTTGGTTAATAGTGTTGGATAGGGGACATAGTGAACACACAACGATGGACTCTCAGAACAGTGCAGATATACTTTCAGTCACCATGCTGAACACTAGACATTTCTGGGAATGCAGTTGAGCAGGCAGGGAATTCTATTCTTGACTACATTACCCACAATACCTGTGGCCTTTCTGCCATATTCAACAGCAATGAAATAAGATTCTCAAATCAAGGAAGTATTTGTGTGTCTGTAGGTGTGTATATCTATATACATATTTTTTTCTTTGATCTGGTGTTTCTAAGACTGTTAATTCAAGTTCAATGCAAATACACAAACAGACTTAAAAAAAAAAGGGGTCGATGCATTTCAAAGCAGTTTAATTCCACACTCAATAAGAGACCCCAATTATGTTGGGTTATGGGTTAATCTGGGTCATTTTAATCTCTAATTACATTTGAAATTTCCTCTGAAGTGATTTTCCTTCGTAGTTATTCACTGGCAGTGGGCACTTTAAAAATGCACAGCGGCAGCTCGATTCTCTGCTTCCAAGGACCCGACCTTCAGAGTCTGCAAGTCTTGCAACGCTTTCTCAACAAGACAAACACCTTGTTTCTCCAGCACAAGATCAATCTTTGTCATAATGTCTTGCAATCAAGAAGAGAAAAGCAATTTACATAGTATTACCCTGAGCAGGGCAAGTCACACAAACAAGCCGTGATGGGGGTCTCCTTTGCTTGCGTAAGGTGAAATTTAATCAAACTGTTCAGCCACAAATAAACAAATTGAAGATCTTTTCTTTTTTTGTCAAATAAAAGGTTGAAAGCTTCCTGAAACATTACTTGAAAACCAGGTCATCTCACATATTCCTCAGGTCATCTCACATATTCATCTCCAAACATAACCTAATGACAATAAACTTTTGTACTTAAATGAGAATTATCAATGGCCTAACTACTGATACTCTGTGGGTGGAAGCTGAAAATCCACAGTGGAAGGGTAGACCTTTAGTCTCTTGATACGCATCAAAGGCATCAAGCTGTGGGTCCTTCCTACCAAGCAACTGATGTAAAGCAGAATATTATTAATTTGAAAAGACCATCTGTATTACCTCTAGCCCAAAATTATTCAAACAGGCTGGGGTAGGAAAGGAGAGGATCTGCACTTGGGCCTACGCCACTCCTCACATCATCTTCACGGGAGCAGCATTCATCGCCACAGGCAGGACGTCCAGCCAGCATAAACTGCAGAGGAGCTGGGCTAAGACCTCACACTCACCTCACCCCACTACACCCTCTTCTCTCATGCCTTACCTCACCTCACTCATCTCTCACCTCACCTCACTTTCACCACACTACAACCACCAAACTCATCCCTCACCTCACCTCACTTTCACCAGACTACAACCACCAAACTCATCCCTCACGTCACCTCACCTCACCTCACTTTCACCACACTACAACCACCAAACTCATCCCTCACGTCACCTCACCTTACCTCACTTTCACCACACTACAACCACCAAACTCATCCCTCACCTCACCTCACCTCACCTCACTTTCACCACACTACAACCACCAAACTCATCCCTCACCTCACCTTACCTCACTTTCACCACACTACACCCACCAAACTCATCCCTCACCTCACCTCACTTTCACAGCATGACATCCACATCACTTCCAGACAGGTAAAGCATAATTCAACCATATATTAAACAGTATTTGCTATATAAACAGCTCAGTTAAATGCTCATCACACTAAAAATGCTAAATAATGTGAGCAACTTATCTCCCAGTCTCCCAGTCACCCAGCGCAGTGATCAGTCCGCATGTGTGTGTTTTTGTTTGTCTAGCCATAACAGGATTTCATGTATACTTGGTCCACGTTTTCAGGTCTTTATCCTGATCGAAGTGCGAAAAACGGTACACGTTTTCCGTCATCATCAATCATGTCAGCAATCAGTTCCTTGAACTTGGTGTTAGAGCCCAGACAGACCAGAGAAAGCTTCACATTATATAGTCAGCCATTGACGAGTTCCTCGTCCCATGGTTTTACTCCTTTCAGTTTAGTTATGTGTAACATTTGGTTCTGTTTGGTAACCTACAGAATCTCTATGGTAACATTTGTTCTGAACTGCACTTTGAATTCATGACGCATTGACGTAAATAGATATATTCGAGATTCAGTTTCAATATACAGCATGGCATAAATTGATGGCATACATTTGGTTTTTAATGTCTAAATGAAACTTCATGCACATTTTGCTTCAAAGTGACTGTAAAGGTGAACGTAGCTAATAAACGTAGCCATAGATAGGCCCTGTCAGAATAACCAGGGAAAACAAATTATAATATTTTCAGTACATTAAAAATGTGTCATGATCAGCTTTCCTAGCTTATTCCACACTCCGCCCAGTCATATAGCCGTGTATGGCCTGAAAAAAGACAGGCTGTGAAAGGTTTCAGTGGCGGTCCTGAGATTGGAAGTCAAAATCAGCAGGTGACTAATACCTGCACTGATAGGCCATCTGCTACTCCGTGGAGCAAACAAAAACAAGGTTCACATTCGGGGTAAACCCCAGATTTTGGCCAGCTTAGCGATTCGGAGAATAAACATCTGCGACGCAAATTCTTTGAGCATTAAAAGTGTTTAAAACACTCTCAAACGCAACACAACTGAATCAGACCAGAGAACACAGTAAGTCAAAACAAAACGCATGCACACATTTACATATTGCAAAAAGCAGGCTAACAAAAAGATCCCACCAGGGTAGACCCTGCTGAAATTATTGGACTGTAAAGTATGACTCAGAAATAACATATTTTTTTAATGAAACATGCCGCACTACTGCTGTCTGTTCTTAGAATTTTCGGAATAAAATGAATTAATTTGAAAAATAGCACCAACCAAATGGCAATGCAAACTTCTTTAATATCGTATGTATTATCATCTAGTGTGTTCATACGGCTTGATTTGGTATGTGTATCATTCAAAATAACTGTAATTGTTTATACTGTTGTTCAAACATAGTTTTATACTACCTAAAATGAAGCAAAATATTGTTGGCTCCTCTTTCACAACAGTCAGGAACATTTAAAAAAATCCTCAGTACCCCTTAGGCTAATTGTCGTTGAATCCGTTAATATTCTCGCTAGTTTCACAAAAACACAAAGATTCTCAAAAACACAAATTTTACAGTTGTGTGAGTGTGTTTGTGTCTGAGTGTGACGCTGCACACTGATCTTGAAACTAGGCACAAATGAGCCAATCGTCCTGATATTTCAGGGAATGTGGATATAAGAATCCTGTAGCTCCACCATTATGAACCAGTCACCTGGGTGGGTGGACTGCCACAGCTGCCTCAAGGTCAGCATCTCAAACTGCCTGCGGCTCAGATAGAAACCGAGAAGCTCAGCTCTGTACATCTCAAGGAAAAAGAAAATGGACATGTGATTCTACCTGCTTTTATAAGATTAATCAGACCTGGTATTTTTTATTTTTTTTTTTGCGTATTATGGGTTCTTAAAGGGGAATAACCCATTAGTGATGGTTCATATTTCGTATTTGAAAGGGGAATTCAATCTTATGTCAGCCTTGACTCACGCAAATAAACCTCATGAATAATGTGCTGCTTGGCCTAAAAGGCATCGACATCAATGCCAATTTCCTGGAATGCTTTGCATCTGTCCATCAAAACAGCTTACCCGAGGTCCACCCTGAACCATTAACTACCTTCTCTTCACAGCAGAAAATGTCCGCAATTGACTGCCAGGCTGATGTGGAATATTTCATTCATGAAAAAAAAACATGCAAAAATACCAATAACTGAGCAGGAATCAACAAATATCCCAAGCACTGTTTGAGATCCAAACCAGACTTCAGGGTGGCGGGTTAGAGTCTGGGCAAAAACCTCTCAGTTAGAAAAGCCAGCTGGATAAAGGGGTTGCAGGACTGCAAAAAGCCATTAGTATTGCAAGTCGGTGCGGATGTGGAAGTCTGTCAAGCAGATCACTTATAATACCATTAGCCAGCCCTGAGCCTCTGATTAGGCTCGGAGTCATTGCCGTCTCCTTCGCCAACGGGCAAAGGTCTTGGGCAGGTGTTTCCTTCAAATCAGCAGGAGTAACGGAAAGCCTCCATTAAGGCTTAATGTATGCTGACACTTATGGACTAAATAATAAATGAGGTTTAAATATAATCAGAGGAGAAATTACTTCTACCTGCTGTGTGCTGGTGTCACAGTGAAATTGACAAGCAAATTCTTCGAGACGGACCCCTTGCGGGGACCTGGGAAATCATGTCATTTGGGAATCCTTTCCGCCTGACCCTGTACTGCATGAGATGACACACAAATGAAGCATCCAGCAGAAAGAGGTGGACGGGGAGCGTTTCACCGGAGAGCGTCGCGGAGGGCACGTGGGACTCGTGTTCGGACAAGGCGTTACGGGCTCCCTGCGAGCGCCCCAGCCTGCCCCTCGCTTCGCCCGGAGATCGTTTCAGACAGACGACATCTGTTCACCGCGGGGGGTGGCGATGCGCCAAATGGCTGCGGAGCACTCACACATTTGGGTAATATCGCACCTGGCAGGTAATACCATAGCCAACAAAGGAATCAATTCACAACCCTACAAAGGTGTGTGTCATGTAAAGAGCGCATTTTTATATTAACACTGACGAAACATTTCTTTCACGTTTCTTCAACACTGTTATTGGGTAGAATCTATACAACACAGACGCTAAATAGTAATTAAACACTAATTGCAACGATTGCAGGAGTGGAGTACTGGATAAAAAACACATACCAAGGGCCCTAAACTGTGCCGGTGCTACTCTGTAGGTTTTAGCAGTGATTTATGCAAGTGCGTGCGTGCATGAATGAATATCACAGTTTGACCGTCTGTCCTAGCATTAGGGTCTCGTTGGTGTTAAGTGCATGTTCAGTGCTCAGTGACTCCTAAACACCCTCCGGGTCTAGACTTCGGAGTGCACGGGGGGCCACGGAGCACTGGAAAGGGGGGCTGAAATCCTGAAAAATCCCCGTTGGGGGGTAGAGTCAACCTGTCGTTACACAACACTGACATGGATATTTACAGGTGTCTGTTTGCAGTTCTTATAACCGCTGGTTGCTTGTGTAAATACGCTTTGTTTGCCGTCACACTTACCGGCCTGGGATTAACAAACCGAATCAATTTGTTTTTGTTTGTTTTCTTATTGTACCAGATGTTGGTTCCTTGAGAGAATCACAGTGCTGTGAAAAACAAAAGTCTTCACAAAATTGCCTTCATTTAGCCTTTGCATATGGCTAAAGACAAACTACTCTAAATTACATTTGGGGAGTTCATGAACATGGTTAGAGGGAAGGGAAGGTTCACTGAAAAACGGCTGGTGCAGCCATGATGTTTAGTAAAGTAAACCACGTGACGAATTGAAAAAAACAATTGTAAGTAAACAGTAAAAAATGAACAACTAAGCAACTGTCTGTGTTGAAGCATGTCCACTGTTCCCCCCCGACTTGGAGACAGATTGCCGCTCGCCGAGGACACATTCATGATGTTAATTAGGGATCCCAGCTGACAGCGCGAGATAAGTTAATGGTGTCGCGAGACCCATCGCAGAGTGAATTAACTCTGCTTTTTGCTCAAAGGTTGCACAAAATGCAGTATTTTTTTTTAAATGCTTACCCAAAGATATTTCCATCTTTCATTACAGCTTCGCAGTGGGGCAGAAGTGACCCTGCAGCTCGTGAGGTCGCCCCTCACAATGAGTCTCTCTCCACGGGTGGGGGGGATGAGGCACCCCAAGCGTATGAAAATGACTGTAGTGAGATGAGATAACGTTTGAAACTAATAAATCCTACTACAGGAAACCTCATAGAAGTACATGCGTGATACCCCTATTTTTCAAACTCTAATAAGCTCTCACATTCAGAAAAATAAAATAAAATCACAACATAGATTCCACGTAGATTTTGGTACCAAAAGCAAGGGGCAGAGTCAGAGGTAGACAGCTTACAGTCAGTGGTGTTTATAAAATGTCATTTGGTCTCATTGTCACGAGGTAATTATAATGCCGTGAAGTGGGAATGGTGCTTACTTTTATCTATCTTTCAGTGAAGGGCTCCATTAAAATCTGACCAAGGACATGCCAAGCTGTTGCTTTCATGTTAATGTATTCATTTCATCAGCAAATTATCTTAATAATAATAACAAAAAAATTAATTACTCTGCATTTTGTTTACAGTCATGCATCCAGTTCACTGGAGAGCTAAGAAAATATGAATAATCTGTTATAAAATTTAAAAACAAGAAACCTGTGAAAAGCTAGGCACAGTAGTAAAAACCACACAGCTATTTTGTTCATATTCTCACACTTATTTGTTGGTTCAGAAATGCCAAATGGAAACATTGTCATTTTAGATTTTATTATTATAACGCTCTTTAGGAGTTTACTGCTATTGATTTCAATCTCAATTCTATTCTCCTACCCAAGTAAAATAGTAACGGTATACACAATATAAATCTGGTTCAGATTCTCGGAGATGGCATTGATAAGCGCTTTAATTTACACAGCACAAAAAAGGTGAGTTCCCATCTGTTTGTGTGATTTGTAGATGTAATGTAACTCACCCACAGTATTCCCTTAAGGTGTATAAACTGTCTAATGTATGAATGTAAGATCACATGGTTGTTATTAATTACCTTCCTTGTCTGTGGGCTTGCCTGGTTTTTGCTGGTGAAGAGACTCAGATCCCCTCGATTTGATGATGCAAACCTTTAGCTTGATAAGTTCTGAGTTCCTACAGCCGTTACCAAGCGCTAACCTCCTCAAACTGCATTACTTCTCACCAGTTCAGTCATACTGGATGAGGGCAAAGCACACAACCCAATCCCCCCCAACCTCCCTACCTCAGCCGTCTCTCAGAGTGCCCTGAAGTCCAGGTGTGAACAGAAGCTATGGAAGCCTTCTGGGGACAAACCTTAAACCTTTTCCTCACACTGTCTTTCCTCAGAAGCTCAAAACAGCTGAATCTTTGGGACAACGAACAAGTTCAAACATTTATATATAATGCTTGAACTATATTTTGAAATGTTTGAATATATATATATATATATATATATATATATATATATATATATATATATGTGAATACCAAAAATTACAGTAAATTAAAAAAACATTACATAATTGTTAAGCTGTGCCCACCTGACTGTTTTCTGAGAGCTGTCGATCACCAGACAATGTTGTGATGAGTAGCCTCCACCTTTGAGGTGGCTTACCACCGTTGCCCAACAAACAACCAAATACCATGTGACACTATATAACCTCCACCGCTCCAATTGTTTCACACCACTGCAGTGTGAGGAGCCGTTTTCAAAAAGAAAAACGCAGCATAATTACCATTCATGGCTTGACATTTTGGTCATTAATTAGCCACTCATCCCGAGGAGTGCCCAGCCTGGCACTTATCTGTCAGAGTAGGAGGAAGACCTCTCCTGGTGTCACCTCACATGGCTTACCTCAAAAGCTCCTGTTTAGAAATGAGGTAATCAAGCAGGGTCCTCTTAATTGTTTAATCGGAATCATCTGGATCAGAAATCATCTCAGACACTGCAGTCCACAAGGAGCAGGGTTGAGTACCCCTGGGTTGGAGACATGCGGCCAGGACATGCAGCACGCACACTAGTTCTGAATCGTACCACTGTGATCATTATCGTCATTATGTGTTCCCTGTAAAACCTTAAGTTTGTCGTAGGACCTTCTAGACTAGCTAATGGAAGGCCAGGATGATATCGACAAGTTCTGCTGACGGCAGCACCTCGGTTCCTTCCACTTTACCACTTGCAAGTATTTTAATGGCACTCACATTGGAGAGAACCACAGGGAAAGAGTGGTGGGTGGAATATTGTGTAACCCAATGGTGTACACTCACTTCTGCTGTCCTGATTCCGTGCTTAACGGAGAACCAGATGTAACCCAGAATGTCCATACCACGCTTCTAAAATCTCCAAAGTGAAATGTTACTTCTGAAAATAAATGTGGCAGCAGGTCTTCAGAGAATAATGAATACAATTCAAAAATTAATAAGTACGGATGGAAAACTACACTCCGTCTCTCTGAATGCTGAAAGCACTTCCATTCTAAGCTGCAGTTACTTGACAACAGAGTCTTGTGGGAGTCGTGTGGGAGTCATGCGGAGGCTGTCGGGTCAGAGTGCCATCCATTCTCTCAAATGACGGTCATGTTGATAATTAGCTTGAGTATGGAATTTCAGTGTGGGGAATGTCAGTTTGTGGAATTTTATTGTCGGGAATTTCATCGCTACCGGTTTCATTGTTTGGAACTGTGCGCTATTAGTCCGTTATATTTAGTCCTTTACATTTAATTTCCACCTCCAGTTTTTTTTTTATTTTATATATTGATTGGGTCCTGGTCCTTTTTCGTGGCATGGGTTCTACAAGGTGGAACCCAAAGGGAGGCTGGTCCGTGCTGAATCGATGGCATCACACAGTTGCTGCAGATTGGTCAGGGGTGATTTCATGCTGCGAACAGCCCATTCCATCTCATCCCAAAGATGCTCTATTAGGTTGAGGTCTGGGAACTGTGCAGGCCACTGAAGTAAACTGAACTCGCTGCCATGTTCCTGGAACACACTGTATGACATGGTGCATTATCCTGCTAGAGGTATCCATGTGATGAAGGGAAAACTGGAGCCATGAAGGGATACAGCTGCTAAGAAACAATGTTCAGATAAGCTGTGATGTTCAAACGTTGATCAATTGACATCAAGGCATCTAACGTGTGGGGAAATATTCCTCACACCATTGCACCACCACCACCAGCCAGTACCATTGACCCCAGGCAGGATAGGGCCATGGATTCATGCCAAATCAAGACATTACGCAACAGGAACTGGGATTCTTTAGACAATGTTTTTCTACTCCTCAATTGTCCAGTGTTGGTGATAGCATGCCCACTGGAGCCACTTCTTGTTTTTAGCTGATAGGAGTGGAACCCTGAGATTGTGTCTGCTGAAATTGCCCTCTCCAAGGGCAAGAGTTATATTTCTGTACAGCGCTGTTGTACTGCGCCGTTATTTACCTGTTTGTAGCCTGCCTGTTAGCTTGCGCGATTCTTGCCAATCTCTTTCGACCTTTCTCATCAACAAGCTTTTTCCACCCACAGGACTGCCACTGACTGTACGCTCTTTGTTTGTCGTACCATTCTCAGTAAACCCAAGACACTGTTGTGCATGAAAAGCCCAGGAGGGCAGCTGTTTCTAAGATGCTGGAACCGGAGCCTCAAATGCCTTGATAACTGTCTTGCTGCTTTATATAGCAAGCAATGGCCATGTGACTCACTGTCTGCAGGAGCAATCTATTTTTGCTGGGGTGTACCTAATAAATTAAACACTGAGTACATATGTTTACATGTATAGAGTGCCTTGCATATGTATTCACCCCTTTGGATGTTTACTCATTTTGTAGCGTTGCAACTTCAATTGGATTTAATTGGGATTTTTGCTATTTGTTTTACACAACATATGTAACACTTTGTAGGTACAACATATTTTTTTATTGTGACTCAAGACACAAAAAAGATATTTGTTGGTTGTTATTAGGGTATTCACCCCCCTGAATCAATACTTGGTAGAACCACCTTTGGCTACAATTACAGCTGTGAGGCTTTTGGGGTAAGTCTCTACCAGCTTTGCACATCTGCAGCCTGCTATTTTTGATCCTGCTATTCTAGGCAAAATGGCTCAGTCAGTCATGATGGATGGAGGACAGCAATTTTCAAGTCTTTCCACAGATTCTCTATCGGATTGAGGTCTGGGCTTTGACTGGGCCATTCTAAGACATTAGGGTTCTCAGTTTTAAACAACTCCAGTCTAGCTTTGGCTGTGTCAATATCCTGCTGAAACGTGAACAGGTTTTCCTCTAGAATTGCCCTGTATTTGGCTCCATCCATCTTGCCCTCAGTCCTGGCCAGTTTCCCAGTCCCTGCCTCTGAAAAGTATCCCAACAACATGATTCTACCACCATCATGCTTCACCGTGGGGATGGTGTTCTCAGGGGAAGAGCAGTGTTTGCTTTACGCCACACATACTGTTTTGCGGTCAAAGGGCAAAAAGTTAGTTTAGTCTCATCAAACCAGATAACTTTTTTCTACGTTTGTTGTGTCTTCCACATGCCTTTTGGCAAACTCCAAACGGGATTTTCTATGGAGTTTTTTCAATGGCTTTCCTCTCACCATGCATCCAAGAAGCCCAGCTTTGTTGAAGGCCCTAGTTATAGTTGTCCCATCAACGTTTTCTCCCATCTCAGTTGCAGATCTCTCCAGCTTCATCAGAGTTTCTGTTGGTCTCCTGGTTGCTCCTATGACTCCTTATCCAGAGTTTTCGCGGACAGTTTCTCCTCAGGCGTGAGACGCAGTTGTGCCAAATTCTTTCCATTTTTATGGATGGATTTAACGGTGCTTTGCGGGATGTTCAAAGTTTGGGATATTTTTTTTTATAACCCAAGCCTGATTAGTACTTCTCCAGAACTTTATTCAGAGCTTCTGATTGCTTATTGGTCTTCATGATGCTGTTTCTTTAGATACGCTCACTAACAAACACTGGGGCCTTCCAGAAATAGGAATATTTATTTTGAGATCATGTGATACTTTAATTGCACATAGGTGGACTCCATTCAACAAATTATGTGACTTCTGAAGGGAGTTACTTTATTTACTTTAGTTTATTTAGGGGTTTCATGGCAACGGGGGTGAATACTTACGTAACCATTAATATTTTGTACCTTCAAGGTGTTAGGTATGTTGTGTAAAAGAAATGGTTAAAATCCCAATAAAATCCAATTGAATTCCAAGTTGTAACACTACAAAACGTGGAAATGTCCACATTTGATCACTAATGCACAGTACTGTATATCATTCAAATGCACTGTATATGCATTCAACTTTTTTGATAATGGAACGCTGAATGCGTGTTCTACTTATTAACAAAGGCAATCGTTCAGCAAAAGGAATGCAGGCACACATCCTCAACACCGTTAAAGGGGAAGGATCCTGATGCCAAACTCTGACCTACTTTTTTTGGCTTTCCAAAGTCGCAGGTAAAAAGATGGGAGCCGAAGAAAATATGACAGTAAAAAGAAAAGAAAAGAAAGTAATAAAAAAAGTAACTGGGAAAATAGGTAACAGGACCCGCTTCTTGAATTGCGTTTAATGCACACACAAAAAAACTGCAGTAAAAATGACCACAGTAATTATCTTTGTGGAATTTACCACTAAATAAATCTGGTGATATGCCTTTTGTTACAACTGCAACTTATTAAAACTACCACTATAATGATAATACTACTATAATAATAATAATAATAATAATAATAATAATAATAATAATAATTCAATGTTTTATAAAAACTAAATTGGCATAGAACTGAAGATGGGAAGCTGAGGAGGAAGTTTTTTGTTTGTGTTGGTGTGTGTTTGTAGCACCCAGCGATAGCATTTCTGCCGAAAACTGCAGCGACAACACATTTCTTAAATTAACTAGAAAACATAATATCAGGTCAACAGGGCTAAACTCTGCACTTGCTCCGTCGGGGTCTCAAGTCTAGGAGAGGCACAACTGGTCATGGGCGGTAACCTAGGGAAAACTGTGCGTGTTGATGTCCGAGGCAGCCACATAGCTCAACTGAATGTGCAGCATTACAGGAACAAAAGTTTCAGTAACACCTTTGAACAAATGCTGGACACGTGAGCAACTGCATTTGAATAAGTCGATCTGGCTACGTGATATTACGCTACATTGAAAAGTTGCATTAGACTAAACCAGCCCTGCCTTATTGATGCTTTCGATGTCCTATGGGGTAGAAAAAAAGGAATGATTAGGAATCTATTGTATTCTATTGTATCATCAACTTTCACCCTTCCAAATGTGCCTTCCTTAATCTCTCTGCCATGCCAACTGCTCAGATTGAGAGGGTACGTGATTAAGAAGGAAGGTAAAGACGCCCCTGTGGATTCGTTCTCAATTAACAAATGAACAGCGTTGAAGGCCATGACTACTGAAATCTCATGAGTCAGACACTGCCCAGGCTTTGGGTTTGATAACAGTTACAGTGCTAAATGAATATGCTCTATACCCATTATTGTAAGCCAGGTGGAGGTCGCTGAAGGATAAACAATTCAGAAAAACAAAGGAACTTTTTTTCTCCTCGTGTTTTTAAATGCCCCTTAGCGGTATACCACTAGGATCTGTGTGTGTGTGTGTGTGTGGGGGGGGGGCTAAGGCCACTTCTGTTTTTAGGCTTTTTTGGTTCAGATTCATTGATGTCAAAAAGCCGGTTAAAAGGCTGTAAAAATATTTTTTCATCATTAAGTAAAAACGTAAATCACAAGATGGCCTTGTTTTTGGAAGTTTTCCCTTCCGTGGTCCACTACCGAGCCAAGCTCATTTGGAATTCAGCAGCGGTTGGTGAAGCAAAATCTTGATGTGCCGATTTGTCTCGAGCTGTCACACTTTGGAAAGTTACTAGGAAAAAAAATCCCCAGGATATTCATGAGTTAGATAAGCAAGTTCTGAAACTTTCCAAAGCTGTGTTTTGAATGCTACCAACTATGTGTGCAACAAGTCATTAATTAACTTCTAAAGAGAAGAAAACAGAGACATTACTGGATGACAAAATGCATGGCATAGCCTATTTCTAAAGTTTGAATAGTTTATGAATCTGGGATGTTGGATAATTCAATCAGGATCATTACCAATAGAAGCTTTTCAAGATATACATAATAAATTCAAGTTATTAAAATACTAAGATTCCCTGCTAGTTCTGCTCCAATCTCCAACTACCTTGTTGTTTCATTGTCGACATTAACATAGGTGACAAGGCCCTTTAGTGCAGCACAGATAGTCTATTAATGTCCCAGCTCTTTG
The DNA here is from genome assembly GCA_025775065.1 of Hiodon alosoides. Taxonomy (NCBI): domain Eukaryota; kingdom Metazoa; phylum Chordata; class Actinopteri; order Hiodontiformes; family Hiodontidae; genus Hiodon; species Hiodon alosoides. The sequence continues at coordinate 29,621 of JAOYSI010001729.1, read as the reverse complement.
ATCAAGTAGAACATGGAAGAGAAGTATATCAATTCATGTGTGCCTCAATAGACTAAGCTTTCACTGAGATTTGAAAGTCATGTAAAACATGAAAAATATCACAAAATATCACAATTTGGTTGTATTGTTTTTACCCTAATATAGTAATTCCGTCTTAGCTGGGATATAATTACTGAATTTAGCCGTTGCTGACGGCCGTCAAAACTAAGCAAACCCACTGATCCACCGCTAATCACATCAGATTTGTTTAAAGGTAACCTCAACACACAACCCCCAAAAGACAAAAAAGACAAAAATTAAAACAAAGTTGATACCGCACTGCCAAGTCATTAATGCAGGAATGATCTAATGAACATCTCATTATCTCACTGAAACCCAATTAAGAGAAGCACTGTATTGTTAAATGACGATGTTAAAATGAATGCACTGAGAGGCACTTGTCAAGAGCCTTATAGAACTGAAGAGAGAAAATATAAAGAACTCAATGGCACAAGTCATTAACCCCATGGATTAACACACAGACCAAAACTGTACACTGACCAACACTCTGCACGCTGACCAACACTCTGCACACAGACCAACACTCTGCACGCTGACCAACACTGTACATTGAACAACATGCTGCATGCTGACCAACACTCTGCATGCTGACCAACACACTGCACATAGACCAACACGCTGCATGCTGACCAACACTCTGCACACTGACCAACACACTGCATGCTGACCAACACTCTGCACGCTGATCAACACTCTTCACACAGACCAACACACTGCACGCTGACCAACACACTGCATGCAGACCAACACACTGCACGCTGACCAACACTCTTCACACAGACCAACACACTGCACGCTGAACAACACTCTGCATGCTGACCAACACACTGCATGCTGACCAACACACTGCACGCTGACCAACACTCTGCACATAGACCGACACTCTGCATGCTGACCAACACTCTGCACGCTGACCAACGCACTGCATGCTGACCAACACTCTGCACGCTGATCAACACTCTGCACACAGACCAACACTCTACACGCTGACCAACACATTGCACGCTAACCAACACTCTGCACATAGACCAACACTCTGCATGCTGACTAACACACTGCACGCTGACCAACACACTGCACATAGACCAACACTCTGCACGCTGACCAACACTCTTCACACAGACCAACACACTGCACGCTGACCAACACTCTGCACGCTGACCAACACTCTACACGCTGACCAACACATTGCACGATAACCAACACTCTGCACATAGACCAACACTCTGCATGCTGACTAACACACTGCACGCTGACCAACACACTGCACATAGACCAACACTCTGCACGCTGACCAACACTCTGCAAACAGACCA
>JAOYSI010001729.1:0-28145 GCA_025775065.1 Hiodon alosoides | reverse complement strand
CTCTGCACATAGGCCGACACTCTGCACACAGACCAACACTCTGCACGCTGACCAACACTCTACACGCTGACCAACACTCTACACGCTGACCAACACATTGCACGCTAACCAACACTCTGCATGCTGACCAACACACTGCACGCTGACCAACACTCTGCACATAGAACAACACTCTGCACGCTGACCAACACTCTGATATCACTAGGGTTTAATGTCTTGGGAGCGACCCCCAAAAACATTGACATTGAAATGCTGAAAGGCCAAACAAGGCTTGGGGTGTTATTTCAGCTCATTGGGTCCATACGTACCCATAAACACACACACAATCACATGAACCATATACTATGAACAGTACATGGTTCTTTGCACGCTCTATACAAGAATGAGTTTAGTAAATGCTACAGATTTTCCAGTCAAACCAGGCCACTTTTGGAGCGTCGCGGCCTTGAGACCTGCAGCCAACAGACAGGGGAATTACACCCCATTTCAAGTAAGGTTTCTAAGCTGCCGTTACAGGCCGTAAGACGTGGCAGAATCTTATGGTCAGGCACACATTGTGCTCATGCTCCAGGTTATTTACAGGACAGTACAGCAAGCAGAGCCAACTAACTTGAATCATCAATTACAGGGTTGACAGAAAATGTAAAAATAAAATAAAAATCTCAACCCCCCCCCCCGAAAATAGAAAATAAGATTTCTTTTCCATTAGCCTAGCCTCGAAACTCAATTTCATGACTTCTTACCCCAAATATGATTTGCGATCGATCAGCACGAGGCCCTATGCTCCGCACGCTGCGCCTTGTTCCTCTTCAGGGGAGCACAGACCTGCTCAAAAAGCCATTCGTCCCTCAGCGAATCAAGTGGGCGCTTTCGATGTTTAACCACAAACTTCTGATTTATCCCCAGCTGGTCAGAATAAATGTTTGATACAAACACAAATAATAACTATAGTGAACTTATAAAAAGAACTTGAAAGCCTGCCGAATTTCTTTGCAACATGGCGTGGGTGAATATTCCGTCCAACGCAGAGAAGAGTCGCATGTCCCTGATAAAAACGCCTGTCTGAAAAACCTCAAGCAGGCAGGCGTTTGGCAAGGCCTTATCTCTCGGTTTTAAATATTCACACAGTGTTTATCTCCTTCTTTTACGAAAATGTGTCAGCCCTAATCCTCACTTATCTCTTAAATGCATTTGTATGGAAAAGAATAAGAATTTTAAACATGGTATTTTACGAATTTAGTTCCATATGGCTAGTACAGTCTCAACTCTAATCCAATACTGGGCATTGCTGGACTGTACATGCCCCTGTATTGAATTACATCAGTTTGGGGTTTACATTAATTTCCTAAATACATTTTATTTTACTGGCATATTTTCCTGTTCGAAGGCAAAGGCTTCCAATCAGATTTCAGTCTAGTAACGTCACTCACTGGCGTCGTAACCGCTGGCGCGAGCCAAAACCAGCACCATCATCATAATAAGGATTGTCATCTCTGTTATGTCATTACAATAAGTCCAAGAAGGTCATCTCTGTTGTGTCATTATAATAACCTCGGGAATGTCATCTCTGTTGTGTCATTACAATAAGTCCAAGAAGGTCATCTCTGTTGTGTCATTACAATAACCTCGGGAATGTCATCTCTGTTATGTCATTACAATAACCTCGGGAATGTCATCTCCGTTGTGTCATTACAATAAGCCCAAGGATGTCATCTCTGTTGTGTCATCACAATAACCTCGGGAATGTCATCTCTGTTGTGTCATCCCAATAACCCCAAAGAAAGTCTCTACTCTGCTCATTTTCTCCTTCTGCCATTATTGACATAGCTCCCACCCCCACAAACACGCATTTTGCACATGAAAGAAAAATAATCCGCTCTTGTGGCAATCCAACTCACATTTACAATACAACTATAAAATACAGTCACATTTGTGAAACTGCACATAGCAGAAGATAAGTTGGGTGTCTTCACTGGCTGCCTGTTCATACATTAGCAGACTTGCTGAGGGCAGATTGGAAATCATCAACCAACTTTTCTTTTTTTTTCTTTTTACTGTCCAGATAGTAAGAGTTGATAGTAAGATATTGTCTTGGAAAATTTCTGATTTTCTCTCTAGGGACAGATATTCACAACTGAGAAGAAACATATTTGTGGGTGTTTATTCAATCATACAGCAGCATTCTTTCGGGATAAAAAAAGAAAAATTGGAATAATTAAGCCATTAAATAGAAATTAAGCAAAAGTAAAAAACAATAATAATAATAATAATAATAATTTGCCCATGCTCTTAGATAGAAACATGAGAAAATTGGCATCAGATGGGCTATGGTTGGTTTCTGTAGGCTTGCTCTCCAATCAATTTTGGCGATACAGATCAGGGGCCTACCTGTGCTTTAGTAGAACCGTGGTCTCTAAATTGCCGGGGATGCTATCTCCTCTGACGGCCTGCCAAGAGCTTTTTGATCATTTTGGGTCAGGGAAAACACGTCTCTCTTAGCCCATGTTGCCCTTAAAAATCTCACAAAAGTTTGACCTCATTAGCAACAGTGCCGACGTGGGAGAAGACACTGCTCTCAGAACAGGCGTGCAAACACTGCCGTTGAGGCTGAGACGCACTGTATGGCCTGAAGATGCCTGATCTCAGAACAGGCGTGCAAACACTGCCGTTGAGGCTGAGACAAACTGTATGGCTTGAAGATGCCTGATCTCAGAACAGGCATGCAAACACTGCCGTCGAGTTTGATACACACTGTATGGCCTGAAGATGCCTGATCTCAGAACAGCTGAGCAATCCCTGCCGTCGAGGTTGAGACACACTGTATGGCCTGAAGATGCCTGATCTCAGAACAGGCGCGCATCCCAGCCGTCGCAGCCGTGACTCATGGCAAGGCCTGAAGGTGCCTGCGGAAGCCTTTTGTGTGTTCACAAAAACACCTTAGTGAAAACATTCACAACCACACCTTAGTGAAAACATTCCAACATTCTTCTGGATCAGATGAGATACTTCTCCATTGCACTATAAAGCATAATATGATCTATTCCAGTTAACTCCCTGAAGAGCTTGCACTGAACAATACATATACCAAAAAAAGCAGCTCAATGGTGGAAATCCAAAGGAACAGTAAAAACAGAAAGTAATTTTATATGTAGAATTCCTAACAAGATGGAGACATAACCATGGAATTACCAAACGGAACAGGCAAATGTTTGATCATCGCCATCTTGGGCATTTTAGCCCAGTTTAACAGTGCTTATGAACAGTAAAGGGCTGAAAATCTGAAAAGGTATTTTGTTTTCTCTAAAAACCTTTACAGGATTATATAAACAGCCAAACTGGCTGTCGAATGCAATCATGGGGACACTCACAGGGCCTATGACCCTCGGTTCAGCAGGCAGTAAACACTCATGTGTTAATTCTGCAGACAGTATTCTCTGAAGACAGCATTCTTATGAAGGGATAATTGCCCTGTTTATTTGAATAATCTAAAATAATTTTCAGGTTATGACCTGTGCACACAAACGTCTCATCCTAAAAACATAAAAAAAAAAAAACATTTCCATGATCTTCAAAAGTTCAAACTTTATAGCACACCTTAGGGCCGTTTTGCACAAAGCAATTTGGACTCAAGGAAAGTTGCATGCGATTTTTTTATTTGTTTGCGTGTGGCGTAATAGCATACAATTGAACTTTTACACGATACAATTTTAGGCCAATTTAAAATTGCAGCAGTACTCAATCACACATAAGTTACCTCAGTGTTATATTCTATTATGGAAGTCTGAAATATTGCAGATTAGACAGCATACTGAGGCGTGTTCCTGAAATGTACGACCATTTAAACAAATAGAATAAAAAATAAGCTTGCGATTAGGCCTATTTAACTATCCTGCTGCATCGTTCTATTTCTTCTATTTCTGAACATACAGACTGCTAACTCATGGCGTCATTTACAATGTTTTCCTTATCTTATTAAAAGCGACGATGATGATGTCAAAGAGGGAAAAGTTAGTTTTCTAATAAAAATCTAATCTCTAATCTGCAGTGAGCTGCGAAAATGTGGCAAGTGTGTTTTTCACTCGGATGTTACACACGATTAGGTCACTTTCTCTGTGTAGCCTGCCCTTTAGAAAATAATAGGGTGTGTCGAATTAAAGCAGGGCGGCGCACAGGACGCATGCTTGAGTTGGCTTAGGCCGAACATTGGGGATGTCGCGTTTGGTCTCACAGCATTGGTAGGAGCCAACGCGCCGGCTCGAGGACCTGAGCCCCAGCGGAGACGGGTTCGAGATGAAAAATAAAATAACATTAGTCGCTTCCCTCTATCCCACTGTCCTACATTCACATAAGCCTGGCATTGCTATCTCTCTCTCCGTCCCCTTAGCTATCTAAATTGGGCTCTCCGGGCCAATAAAAGTGGGTCTTGAGAAGCTTCCAACTTCCTGACAGACTCCAGTGTGTCAGAATCATGGTGTAATCACTGTTGCTGAACAAATTGATGCATAACAGATTTTTCCCCTCAGGACATGGTGCAGGAAAATGTACGTATTTCCACGCATATCCCCACCAATCCAGTATAGAGGCGATAATCGCCATCGCGGCGATGAATCTTATTGCTGCAGTGAATTGACCCATCTATCCAACACAAGTAATCAGCCCAGTCACATCCAGGTAGAAGGGGCATCTCAATTATCAATGGCTTCCTGAGTTTGCCGAGTTGAGTAACTCAAGAGTCAAGCTATTAGTTTAATTCCAGGCAAAGTGTTGAAGATCTAATTGGTTCCTGTAAGAATTAAGTGTATAATGTGTGCGTGAACTCTGTATCGCCACCTACTCTCATATTTCATTTCATCGGCTGAGGCAGAAAAATGTGACAAGTTTAATCATCATCAAGAGGCGAACACTGGAAGCACGTCCGAGCCTGCAAAGCCACACCGAACTTAAACGATCAAGTCTGAGCATAATTGTGAGCAGCCTTTGAGTCACCATTAACACACGTAAATGACAACATACCTGTCTGAGAGACACGGAGGAGTCAAGGCAACTTGGTCGAGCTCTAATAAATAAACAATACTAATAATAATAAAACTAATTGTGTTTCTGTATGTCCCCCGGGCCTGCGATGGACTGGCCTAGCACTCGATGCCTGTCGGGTTAGGCTCTAGCACCTCATGGACCTGAATTTAGAAACTGGCTTCAGAAAAAGGATGGATTGGCGGATAAACTGATCATTTTCTTCTTACGGCACACCGTTGGGGTTTAGCATAAGGATATTGGCGATTTAAAAGGAGTTTCCTCTGGCTATCCACAAACTTCTGATTATCATGTGAGAAGAGATTTTTCTAACATGGTAATGTAGCAGAGCTCAGAGAACACAGTGTAATCCACTCTCCAGATTCAAGATATGAGTTTCATTAGCAACCCATGCTGGGAACTTGAGTCTTTAGTTCAGTGGGCTTAGATGTGCCTCAGCCCAATACTTATGAGTTGGATAAGGATTGGATTCTTGGCCAAGGGAAAGGGGTCTGTTGTACACACACACACACACACACACACACACACACACACACACACGCAGGTCACAGTAAGTTTGTCAGTGCCTCTGTGTAAATACCTTTAAATGGCAACCGAAACATGTCATGAGACATTTAGACCCACATGTACATTTTGCGGCTAAACAAATAGACACTAATTTATTTCAGTCATTATTAAAATGGCGAAGTTAAAAGAAATGAGACCACGTTATCCATCCATTCTTTTGTCTCTTCTGCATATAACTTACTGATTCTGAGTAATATTACAGGCACACTAATATTTAGGCCACACAGGAGGTAGAGACCATAGAATTACTGTAATGAATTTTATATCATTGTTTTGAGTACATTTCGCTAACGTCCGTCTTCCGACTTTTTGTGGGTTTTGCCAGGTTTCAGTTGATTTGAAAATGACATTAGTTGTGCTGTCATTTGAAACCGACTGAGCGAGCATAACAAGTAATTACATACCAGCATGGAGTGTCTTAGAGGAAAAACAAAAAAAAAAAACTCTCAAGATTCAAATCATTCTGGTAAGGTACCAAATTACTTTCTGTCCAGCGGCGCAATAAACCAATCCCAAACAATTAGATATCCGCTGAAAAACAGTGTGTGCTAGGCATAGTGGGTAGCAAACCCACAAACAATACTTTCTTCCTCGCCTGTTATAAAGCGCACTGCGGGTCCCCGTCAGCGGAGTACAGTGCCATCATCCCCTCAAGTCAAGGGGGCTTGATAAATCCTCTAGTGCGAGGGGACCAGGGCTGTCGCGCAGAGGGCGAATTGTGTCTCCAGAGCCGCCTTTGGTGCCTAGGGCTGTTTTCGGAAGTGCGCTTTCAGCGATGCTCCCAGCAGCCCTGTCAAACCGATGCCGCGAGACCAGCGCGTTACGCACATCCGCGTGTCATTCCACGCCAATGAACTAGTTCCCCTGACGAGCCCGGCTCGCCTTAAAGAACACATGCACGCGCACAGTATACAGTCATCCGCCGATTTAATGTATAGGAAAGGTGACATGTGTGGAGTCACATCCAACAAACCAACTCAGACTCCCTCGCTCGCCATTAACATGGCGTACAGTACAGAGGAGGACTCTTATCAAGGTACATTATCACCCTTCAACAGCAGGTGACAAAGATAAAGGAACAGTTATTGACTGCTTCGATTGAGTACCTACGCAAAGAAGTGGCAAAAACTGAAGGAACCAGACATTAAATTGTACATTCCTGACAAACATAAAAAGAACACACACACACACACACACAAACACACACACACACACACACACAGATTCCAAAATGAGGTAATTATGGTTTTACATCTTGTCAATTATACATATGGCCCCAGAGGGCTCACAGTTTGAAAGTACATACAAGATACAAGGAAACGGTTCAAATGGAAACAGAATTAATTGATAATATATATTATTTTATGGCATAAACCAGGCAGCTTTGGGATTTTAGGATCAGAAAACTTAATGTTTCGTTTATTCATGCCTCTACTGAAGTTCACTGTTAAAACAGTCAAAACATCAAACAAGTCCTTAGACAAATGACTTAAAATATCTGTAGACATGGAGTTCCCAAAAATCATTACATTCGTGCACAGTTAAATCTCCGAAAATTATTGTCTTTGTTCCTTTTCCTGAAAAAAAAAAAAAAATTATATATATATATATTTATCATTTATTAAATGGATGAGGTGATAGAGTAAGAAACACTGTGAACCCTAATGGCACCAGCAACCGAAGTGAGAAGCAATAGATCATGACATGACATCTGTGTGTTATCTCCCAAGCCCCCCCATTCCGTCACACCTTTGCCCAAACGGGAACGAGAGCCATAAGGAGACCAGAAAACCATGGTGCGAATGGCCCTAAACTGAAACTGAATTCAATAAATCTGTATAAAATAAACTGCAGGCTTCTTTTTTAACGTTTCTCGGGGAATGCTCAACGTGAAAATGCGTCAAAAGCATTGATTAGGAGACCTCCGCGAGACGGTGCCCCAAACCCCAAGAAGAGGCACCCAACACACATTTTGACTTCTATAAAGACACTGAATGTGTGCAGACACCTGGCTCGGGCAACTCCTGTGACGGTCTGTCAGTCTCGTAAACGTAAGGCACAGGCTTTCGCATGGGAATTTGGCCAGATGATAAAACAGGTAACCTCACCATTTCCCACCATTTGACATTTTACGGTGGCCTGGAAATTGAAAATTAGGGCAGGGTTTGAGCGAAGGATCACACGGGCGAGGGGGTGAAGTTCCCCGACAGATATCCACAAGCGCCAACAGTAAGATAAGGGGTCTGTGACAGAGAGAGAAGCTAGGCCCCATCGCAGCAAATTAACTGGCATGTGACACACCAGTGGCTGAGTCCTAGATAAACCCACCCTACTCACAAACCTGCCTTTACTGCCCCAAACCCTAACAGAAGGGCAGGAAGGGAGGCACATCCTGACAGGATGACCCCACAGGCGATATACTATTCCCTCATTAGCCAATCAGTGCAGAACGGGAAGCAGAGCCGTACTCTGACCTAACCATTAAATTGTTCAGGAGCGTTCATAATAAAATGAGGTAGAATTGTATACAGGCGGAATTTGCGGTCAAGCTGCATATGCAGCTGTGTATTCAACGACAACAAGAATTGCAGATGATTTGCCAGTATAGAATACATTTTTGCTACATTTGAGACAAATACGAAAACAATGGGCCTTGTATGCTAAGACACTATGAAATGCATGACATATTCACGCCCCTGGTACGTAAATGACTTGCCAGACCCAGTGCTGGAAGGGGAATAACTTCTCCTGCATAATGAGCTACCAGCGCTGCTATTTCTGGCAGGTGGGCGGGTGATAGATTTGCTTCATTCCCTCGGCCTTTAGCCGAGTTGTCCGAATTCGTGACGTTTGGCGGTTCGCCGTGTCTCCTTCAATAACATGCACATCAATCCCCCATCTCCCAGCTGGCACTGAGTTATGCTGACGGACTCCAGAATATAACACCGTGTACCAACCCCCTCCCCGCGAATCCCACTGTGTGAGCCCTGGGGACCCTTCCGCATGGCCTTGTCTCTCTGGCTCCCTCTCCTACTGTAACAGCTTTGGTGTCTGCGCTGTCAATCAGTCCAGGGACATCTGTAATGACACCTGCGTATCAGGATGTCTGCCTGTGTGTGGGGGGTGTCGGGGGGAGGGGGGGGGGGTCTTTGCACAGCCCACTGCCAAGGCTTATTACTCTGTCAGTGGATAGGGACCTCTCAGATGAATGCAACACCAATTAAACCGTCCGTTTCCGCTGTGACTCACGCCTCCAAGAGTCCTGTCGGGGGGGCGGGATAACGCAGCGGCGACTTAAAATGGAGATGCCGAGCGAGGGCTGAACAGGAGACGCTTAAGTTGTGGGTGTCACCCACGCCCCCTCGACGGGGCGTCATACTCAGCGCAAAGCGCTAAAATTAGGGAAAGGAACCCCCGAAGCTACACAGAAAAAAGCCACAGAAACATGTCTGAGACAAGGCCAAATGACTGGACCACATAAAGAGAGACGGAAGACAGATGCCTTTAGATTCACAGCATGAACTTTTAAAACCCTCTATTACAGTGATGCATTTAAAAACCACTACCGAAAATGACACCATCCTGATCAAACGGGTTTGTTTATCACAGTAAACAGTCTAAGATATACGGATAGGGGCTAGGTCAATAAGGCAACTTAAGGTGTGTGTGGTGCATGGGTTGAGTGTGTAATTGCAGATAAAAATAATAAAAGTGAGCTTCTTAAATGGTCCTTTGGCCTTACTCAACTGTTGGGTGGGCTGTTCCTCTGTCCAACTGGATGATGGCAGCATGAAGACTGTGTCATCGAAATGAGTAATGCTGAGACTCCATGACTTATTAATGAAAAAGAAGACATCTATCTTCCACCACACCACTCCTCTGATTGCAAACAAGGTGATTGACTGGCACATCCAATGTCACAGCAGGAAACTGTCGTTTATCAGTAGTGTCTCATCTGTGGACCGTTAGAATGCCACAACAAGCAACATCAATTTATCAAGGTGTAGGTCATGCGGAAGTCTAGCGTTTCAACCCACTAGTGCTCATTTAACTAACATGCTATGGGACACGGGACCCCTGACAAGGAATCAAACCTGTGTCCCTTCCTCACTGCTACGATACACAACCTCTAACAAGAGAGGCGATTAGCTAGTTGAGCTAGAGACCAAGCTGAAGGAACCAGTCGTGCTTTTATCTTCAGCTCCAGGTAGTGACATCACTTCACTGCATCAATGCAACGGAGCCTTTAGGTTAACTACGGTAAATTGTCTAGGCATCAGGCTTCCTTTGATGAGCAGTTGCATCAAATGATTTTGGACCCGCCCCACAATTAGTTTTTTAAGGGCCAGGCTTCAATCAACACCTATTTTGGATTATTGTTGAGTTAAGCCATTAAGCCATTAAGAGATGATCAGGCAATTTTTGTATGAGAAACAAATAGCAGAATTCATCATTGGTTGCATGTCTGGCCCAAGCCTTGCCCCGCAACACTGTTTCATAATGTGCAATGAGCTTATGTTGGCCCGCTCAGGCATCAGCAGTACAGAGTGGAAGCATGGGGGAATAGAGAGTTGCACATTCACAGACAGACAGAAGTTCAATAAGAGAGATTAATCCAGACGGACCTGCACCTGATTCAGGATCTGTCTCCCGGAAAACAGGGGACAGGGGAATACCGAAGAGCCTAGAATGTTATATTTTTGGTGCTTTTCCTTTAAAATCTCCCTCATTAGACCTTTTAAAGTCGTTCGTTAAATAAAAACAGGGCCGATCCTCAAAGAGAATTTGAGTTGTGAAAGGGCTAAAAAGCAACAAAAGAGAACGGTTTTTGCAGTGCTAAATTAACACCTCTGCTATTGTTTATGTGTTTAAAAAGACGTGGATGACAAAGCAACTACCCGGAATGTGGGTTGGATTTCCATCTTGCATTTCAAGGTAAGAGGAGCGCATTTCTCATCTAGCCTTCTGAGAATGGCAATGGTAACGCATTAAACGTGAGCTGCATTCCTTTTCTAGATGGCAATTACAGCTCCTGCTCTTTAGTTCCCTGCACACACGTTCGGAATCTTAATCTTTCCAATTAAGCGCTGCTTAGGGGAAGGCAATTCGCAGGCTAAATAAAGACTTCGACAAGGACAGACAAGGGGGATTCGAGGGCAGTGCAGCAGGTCTTGGGAGAATCACCCATAGAAGGGCGGAACCCCAAAATAGGCAGGGGGTGTGGCTCCAGGGGAAGTTGGTGAGGCGGAACTAGTTTGCACAGAGTTTGCCAAGGACAGTGACGTCACTCCCTGGAGTTGAAGACAAGAGTACGACTCGTTCCTTCATCTAGGGATTTCGGTCTTTAGCTCAACGAGCAAATCGCTTCTCTTTTCGGAGGTTTTGCCTCACGTTCAGCACTGGAGGGATCTAGGTTTGATTCCCAGTCTGCAGTACCGCATGCTGAAACACGTTGGATACACACATTTTCCACACTGAGAGAGAATTAAAGGTGTAGGATGCACAGCGATCTGTGGTGATGTAGGTTCAGATGAGGAAATCCGAATTGGGCCACTACCACTGTATGGAGATAGTTTCATAATTTACATCTACCTTTGTATTTACAGTAAAATGTCTAAAGAAATTGAGGCTGTATTCATATTAAATCAGGAAGAATTATAGCCTACTAAGAATTATATTATAAAAAATAAGATAATTTAAGTAATAACACCTTACCGTCACAATTACGTGTGCACTTATAACCAATATCTGTGGCCCGTATGCTGTAGCATACAGGTTTCTTTCCCTTATTCAAGGCAAGTGACATTTCACTCATTTACTCAACTGGAATTTCACAGATACAACCCATGGAAATTAACACTCAGCTCCTATCTGAGACTTCAGAAACACAATCTTAAGGTCCCGAGGCCACTTCTCTTACTCGTCACAAATGGGTTTTCGCCAGCCCTGCCTCCGATGGAGCGCATTAAAATGCACATCTGAGCTTCCTCTCTGACTGCCACTCACTTCAGGCACAATGTGCTTTGCCTCCATTCTGCGGGATGCCATTTAGCCATCATTTGGTCCAATTATTAAGACTTGATTAAACCATTCACTCTGCCGTAATAACCAACTCCCCGCCCCTTATCGGCTTGGGTTCATCCCTGCCCTGCTGCCAGTGGTTTTTATTTTTATTTTTTTTAGACCGGGGGTACCCTATTTATCTGCTTCCTTTACAGGCACATGGACATCCAGAGCCGGCTTGCTAATTAGCTTTCTGAGCCGCCAACTGGAAGCCCATTGTTCTGTCAGGCTTTGGTTACCCCATTGTATTAGCTAAAACACACTTTCTCTTTCGTTTCAGTAAGCCCCATTCTTTGTTTATCATTGATAGGCATCCACGCCAGCTGAATATGTGATACGAGAGATAGTATTTTGCAATACCAAAACAGCGTTAGTGTCTCAGATTGTGTACACAGGAACAGCGCAGTAGTTGGCTTCTCCTATGCTTCGTGCGCAGTGGAAAAATCTAAATATTATGAACCAGATCTAGCCTTACTTTATAAAGAGCTTTCCATCGTTCATTTAATGCCTTTCCTTGCATTAATATGACCCCGGAGAGTTCCATGACCTCCAACCACTTCCGTATGTAATGTGAACATTATCAGCTTCAAATTCTCAGAACTGTACCAGAAAAATGCATTTTAAAAATGTAGCCCATTAGTGGAATTAACACCTCAGGACTACACATCAATTCTAAAAATAATTAATAATACAAAACGCGAGTATATGAGCTCTGTACCTAGCTCTGAGCTTAACAACTATGTGTAACATTTTACAAAAAAAGTAATCCTAAATTTAACATAACATTAAAAATGTAATTTTCATTTATTTAAAAAAAACATAATCGTTTATCTCATATAGGTTATTGCTATATTTCTCTGATAATCTTTAGTTTTGAGTGTAGAAATCAGTGAGGAAAAGAACACGTTTGCTGAGTCATCTTAGCAATGTCCCCGGGCAAAAGACAGCTAAGATGCTGCTAATTGAAGTCCTTCAGTAATTAAGAAGATTTCTAGAAAATATGACAATTTTTCTCCCGGATAAAACCAACGTCTCACACATATAGGAGTGATAGAAGTAGTGCTATGGGCTAGAAGTGAAAAATTCCATAATGGGAGGTCAACAAGGGTGATGACAATAACTCTTTCGAGCAATCACTTGAGGCATCCTGCAGGACAGCATCACTTTCACCACAGCAACCAGTGGACCTTTAGACTGGACTCCAGCCATCTGGGCCCCCAACGCTCTCCTGCGGATATTACAGTATCTTGGAACTCCTCGACTGGAGAGCATCAAACAATATGGACATTAGATTTTTTAAATTCAGCTCCTAGTGCCGGCCAGGATGGGCTCCCTCATTAAGCCGGGTTCCTCTAAAGGTTTCTTTCTGCCAGCCTAGGGAGTTTTTCCTTGCCACTGTTGCCACTGGTATGCTTTTTGGGGGTAAGGCCTGGAACATATTGTATTTCTCTGTATGTAAAGCGTCTTTGTGACATGGAAACACGTGAAAAGCGCTTTATAGAAATAAACTGATTGATTGATTGATTGATTGATTGAACAAGAATTAGCTGAGTTAAAATGTGGACTTTGGAATTGTTTTAGTTCTGCTCTTATTTTCAATGGGAGTTCTATCTTGTTCAGCCCTTTAATGTAACCACTAAATGTAACTTGCAATTTTGTTGAAGACGTGTTCTTGGTGGACAGGGAATTTAGTTGTGGCAGCACATGATTTTGCCACCCATATCAGAGGAATAGAACAAAACAATGAACAGCTGTGAGCGCGGGCGCCACTGCCGATATCAATAAAGGATCTAGACCCCTTAGCAAGCTCTGAATGCCCTGCTTTGTTCATTACTGGACTTTGTTGTTGTTGCATATGGGCAGTAGGGAAAGATGAGTTAAGGTTTTGTTATCTTTTGGTTGCAGGACAGGAACCAATGCTGCTGTTGCCAGTAATTAAGTTTTCCAGGTGACCGAGCCAGTATGAAGTTTTCCTGGTGGCTGAGCCAGTATGAAGTTTTCCAGGTGGCTGAGCCAGTATGAAGTTTTCCTGGTGGCTGAGCCAGTAAGAAGTTTTCCAGGTGGCTGAGCCAGTAAGAAGTTTTCCTGGTGGCTGAGCCAGTATGTAGTTTTCCTGGTGGCTGAGCCAGTAACAAGTTTTCCAGGTGGCTGAGACAGTATGAAGTTTTCCAGGTGGCTGAGCCAGTATGAAGTTTTCCTGGTGGCTGAGCCAGTATGAAGTTTTCCAGGTGGCTGAGACAGTATGAAGTTTTCCTGGTGGCCGAGCCAGTAATTAAGTCTTCCTGGCGGCTGAGCCATTTATTAAGTTTTCCTGGAAGCCGGGCCAGTAATTAAGTTTTCCTGGTGGCCAAGCAAGTATGAAGTTTTGCTGGTGGCCGAGCCAGTAATTTAGTTTTCCTGGTGGCCAAGCCAGTAATTAAGTTTTCTTGGTGGCTAAGTCAGTAAATACCATGAATGAATGAAGGTGGGGGGCATACAAGCCATTGCTGACATTGAATTTTAATTAAGGACAAAAAAAAATAATACCTGCTAATGCCTACTATAAATTTAGACGTGACCTTTGAGTTTTATGGGTTGTTGGTTTTACTACTTGTCTTTTGAAAAAGGATTGCCTCTCTCACTAATTAACAGGTGTTGTAATGACTAATTATAAACGGCTAACTAAGAGTGCCAATTCCCTGGTTCCAAAAATGTGTGATCGTCAACCACCAGCTGTAATATACACAAAAAAACTCCAATGTCCTCTGATTGATCAGTTTCAGGAGAATTAAATAATGTATCAAATGCAATCTTGTATAAATACATGTAGACAGGTCAGGGACTTTTTCTTAGGATAACTATAAAGCTAACAGGCTACTGTTCTGGGGGTTTAAAGACGGGAGAAAACGCTAGAGTCATCACTTTCTGAAGTGGCACATAAAAAGCCACTCTAGTGGTGACAGCATTTCCAAGCGTCTCACACTCATAGGAGGTGGGCGGATTCGCCCCCGGCGATTTCTAAAACGCAATCCCGCGACTACCACCCGTTCGGTGTCAGAGGCCTATCGCTAAGCGTGCGCCGCGCTGCAGTTCAAGGCATGGCTCACATTTACCCTCTTCAAGGGATTTTTGAGTACACATTAGCAACGTTTCCGTGCACATTAACGCTGTGCGTTCCGCAGACTTGAGTCCGGATTGTGCCATTCGCCTCGTACATGAGTGTCTCTTGCCAGCCGTGTAGCCTGCAGTTTGTAAAACAGATGAGAGTGGCTCAGTGCTTTCTCACCTGCCCTGCGTGCTCACAGGGTTTGTAGCGGTGAGCCGCAAATGCTACCTAATTGTATCTTATCTTATATTGGAGGTCCTTTTTTGTCATAATTAAAAATAATGATTAAGGCTTTTATCCCCCATTGTTTTCCCTGGCTCCCAGTAGAGTGCCTGTTTGTGCGGCCCCCTGTCCTAGGCCACAGGTTCTACGGTAATCAATGCTGATGAATGAGTGGGGAGACTCTCTTTATACTGGCCCTCATTGAATAGAAACTTTCCATTATCTCTCTCAAAGTATTCGCTCTATCAAAGTGACAGGGACGAGGCGAGACACACTTGACTGCATCCAACCCCCTCCCCCCACTCAGCTCAGATCAGATCAGACCCGCGCCTCGGGCAGTGCAGAGGCAAAGTCACACCTCAGTGCCTTGTACGGTGCCATGCCCTTATTCATTTATTATAATAATCCATATCATTCCACATTATCACCAATAATAAAACTATCGTAATCATACGTCTGACATAACCTATATAGAACTATTTCCCATATTAGCGGTCTATATGGCTGGATATCTGCTGACGCAACTCATACATACTCACATCATACCTAGGTGTCAGTCTGCGTCTCCACTTGAAGAGTGCAAATGGAGAGCGCGGCTCTTTTTTTAGGACCGGGGGGTTGTTTCGAGTTCTGCCTGTAGCACAAATGCCTTCGCCAGGCAGTGGTTTAACGGCAGGGCCCCTGCCCTGCATCAGGTGCCCATTTAACGTCAGAGTGCATGGACATCCGGAGCCACTTCTATCCAGATTCAACTGGGGATTATTCTGCTGGGGTGGGCAACACACAACAAGGACACTGAATCTTTTAACGTTGACCACTTAATGAACGTGTCGGACTTCAGGTGTCAGGTGCCTTCGGCTTCGCGGGCATTTTTAATCGACTGTCGAGGTATTTCTGGTTCTCAAATCATACACCGTTGCGGTCAAATTTCAATAAAACCAACCACCGCGTGAAGCCCCCCCTTACCAGAGAGAAACTTAAATGGAAGACAGCCGCTCCACCTTGAAGGCCACACCCTGGCCACTCGGGGGAACCTCGGTTACCCTGTGCGGCTTTAGAACATGGAGAACCTAGGGATCTTCTTTTGGGTTTTAGTTGGCACAGATCTCGGTCTGCAACTCAATCACGGTCAATAGTGACTGGTGTTTCGCCAAAAGTCAAAGCGGCGAACATCCCACACAGTCTAAGACTGAAGAATGTATGGATCAAATTCAACCTTCATCCACACTTACGTTGGCATTAGCCAGTGCAATGTACACAACATTGTACTGAATAATCACACTCCCAACTAAAGACTTACCGATTCCTTATGTTTTCCTTTAGTGCCAAAAACCTAAACACGCACTTTAATTACAAAAGTATAAAAAATAAAGAATCAACATATCAAATAAATTAACATACTCACTAGGAAGGACACCAGCATATTCTCCCCCATTCAAACTCACCTACAAGAGAGAGAAGCAGAAATGTTAGAGGTAGAAAGACTACAGTATATTGGGAGTCATATCATGGCCCTGCAGATGTCATTTCATACATTTAAAGTACATACAGATCCTTTGGCTTGAAAGTACTTTTTTGGGTAGTATATTAAAAAAATATTAAATATTTTATCCAAAACATTACATATCTAGTCCTCTTAGGGGATCTGTTCCACACAAACGCTGCACAAATTGCATTCTAATTGGGCTAATTAACACTACATTAACTTTTTAAACAAACTTGTACAGTATTACCCCACCCTGATTCTAACTGGTCTGCAAAACTGTGATTCTCTCAGATAAAGGTAACAAAGTTGTGCGGAAACTAGTCTGAAATACAATCGCATGTCATTATTCAGTCTGGACCATTTGTGCAAAGATTACTTTTTTTGTTTATGTGCTGGCTTCCTGACATGAACTGGTACATTTAAAACCCGAAAGAATATTTCATTACTTCCTATTTGGTGAAACTGTGACACCATGTGTTTGCATCAGATAAGTCAATCATCTTGTCAGAACTTAATAACCATTAATAGACTTAGGTGGTTATTTTTGTTCGTAGACTAACACCTGAATTAGTTGTATTTTTAGATGAATTTCAGTAATATGATTATTCTAATACTAATCTGGGTAAATCACTGACCAGAACAAACAAAATTGTAGGTAATTATCCCATAAAACACTCACGCTTAAATGAGCATAGTTGCTGTTCACGGATCGGTCTTCTAAACATGTCATAATACCCTGGCAGATAATATTTAGTTAAATATGTAAAGTTAGATTCAGATCACACACTCAATTGCTCATGTAATCACACAGCATGTGTGTTTGCCTAGATTGGTGCTAAATTGAGTGTTGTATTTAATCTGCTCATGTATGAAAGACAGATCGCTAGTTTACGCACTGTCCATTCCTATCTTTGGGAAAACATTGCCGTTACGCGGACTCAGACCACAGAACCAGACCAGGCACACAGTCCCGGTGCTGACAGGAGAGCGATTCTGATCTTTTCACTGTCTGAATATTCACCCTGGATTTTAATGTCCAAGAGCAGTGGTAGCCCAGGTAGCCCTTTATTTTGGTTAGAAGGGCCCTTTATTATCATGCAAAGGGCCTGATCTCAGTATTATTGGAGTTGGGGACCATTTTCACACGGGGGACCATTTTCAAGAACTAAAGCCACATCTTAGATGACCTTAAGGTGCAGCGAGAAGCATGGAATGCCATTTGACAAAAATGCATTCAAATAACTATTTGAAAACCTCTCTGTAAGAATGTATATCATTTTAAAGATGCACATACTTGTTATTAGTTTGTTATTACTTTAGCTGAATCGCAGCTACGTTGACTCCCGCAGCGGAATCTCAGCTACATTGACTCCCGCAGCGGAATCGCAGCTACATTGACTCCCGCAGCGTAATCGCAGCTACGTTTGACCCCCGCAGCGGAATGGCAGCTACGTTGACTCTCGCAGCGGAAACGCAGCTACGTTGACTCCCGCAGCGGAATCGCAGCTATGTTGACTCCCGCAGAAGAAACGCAGCAACGTTGACTCCTGCAGCGGAAACGCAGCTACGTTGCTTGGCCGCCCACTCATAGTCTGTCTGTCTCTTTATTTATTTTATTTCATTTCAGGCAACGGGATTTTGTGCTTTTGTTCTAGGTTTTATGCACAGAGCAATGCCAAATGCCTAGCAAGTGGGGGGAAGAGGTCTATAAGCAGTCTGATTGAACATGACAGCCCCAGGACTTACAATAATTAATATTAGCACATCACTAAATAAAAGTCCGGAACTGGCTTCAGATGTTTCCTTTCAAGTGTAATCATAATCCAGTCATGGATTATCTGTACATTCCCACCAATACCCGGGACATTCGTTTCAGCAGGGGATGCAACACAAAGCCCGTTTTCTCGCTTCTAAAACTAGGAGTCTACCACAAAACAATCGCTCTTGCTTCTTAGTTGAAGATTATTGGTTCTAAATACATTGCATTTGAGTACTGATCATTTCTAATGACCCGCCTTTCCTTTGAGGACAGGGTACCTATTGGTGTGGCCCCGGAACAGGTACTAAAAAAATGTATCCTCAACGAGCTTGGCTGCCAATTGGTCTCGGCATGTCAGATGGCTCCTACGTTATCTATAGGCATGGACCCTGACCCGAAACCCAACCTCGGACCCCTAACAAGTTAATTGACTTAAACTAACTCGGCAGAGTTTGACAGGCCATCTCAGTACAAGTAAATAATCTCCTGCCGATATTAAATTCACCATACACAGACTTTTTGTTTTATTTTACTTACTTTTATGGCTGTTGGATTTCTTAATAATGCTCATGGGGAACGGCTGCATTAGCTGAACCAAGTAACGGTATTTTTAGCATGATATTTAACCAAATCCCAATGAACACGTATAGTTTTGATAACTTCTTTGACCATTTTATGTTTATAGGTTATTACGCGCATCAGGTAAATCAATACCTAAAAAATAAAATCACATTTGTATTTTGTACTCTACTGAAAGCCCCTACCAGTCGAGATAACATTCAGCTTCCGATATAAATGCATGCAGCTGCAATATCCGCTCTATACCTCCAGGAGCGCTGCGATCGTCGCTAACTTCATTTCAGTGGTATAACACATTCACACATTAATGTGCTGTGTGACAAATGATTGCAATTAACTCATTATCTGTAACTGAGCCCTGTTTGAGCTGTGGATAATGGGATGGAGAAACACAGACAGACTGTGTGCTGGAGAGCACTTCCCCTTTTATCCTCAGCTCACAGTACTCTATGCTGTATGAGCTGTACTCAATTGGCTTTTCCACAAGGTATCAATGAATAACTTCCTTTCTTCTTTACATCTTGGCCTTTTTTTTTAAGTTTATTTTCCCGAGTGATGATACATGAAACAGTCGCTTACTGGGGATGGGGCTGTGGCTGTGACTGTTGCCGTCATGCGGGTGGTGTGAATAAAGGGACCATGTTCTAATTTAGGATTTCAGCCATCAGCCATTGATGCTAATGGACCTCCTTGACAGACAAAAAATCTGCAGTGTGTAGTCATTTAAATTATCATGAATATTTCATAAAATCAACATGCCACTTGATTTTCAAAGCATTAAATAATTTTCTTTGATCAAGCATTTCATATATGTAAAAAAAAAAAAAAAAAACATTCCATGATGAACACTCCACTAATTTAATATCACAGACCTACAACAAGTGATGTGAAAGATGGACAGGGTCAGGGCTAAGAATAGGCAATCATTTTTAATACATTTTAGCTGAGAAAATTTGTGTAAAAAAAAAAAATATTGGACTCTCCTGCATTAAAAATGTAATAACACACAATGATTGTATTCCCAGGCATTCTACCGTAATTACTCTTCCCCAAAAGCTCTTGATTAGATAATACCAAAATTATTCATGACAGTCCTACACTGCAGCAAGCATTAGCTCGATTTGTCCTGCCTATCATAAGCAATACTGTAGGCCACATGGGGGAACTTTGTATGGGAGGTGTATGTGCCAAATGATCTAACACCTTACCAGTCAACAGAGTGTGGACGCAAATACGTACCCAATAGAGGTCAGGTGATGTGGGTGAGTCGCAGAGAGAGGGCAAAGTCAGAGCAGGAAGACGGAGATGATTGACAGCTGGCCAGCAGTACATTTTTATGAAGATAGAGATAAGGGATATGGAGTAAAAAATAAGCCTCCATGCTTGTGAGTCACACGTTTTCTCACACCGCTGGAAAAGTGCCTTGCTTGGGAATGTAGAGGCAGCGGCATCCCTCTAAGCAGTGAAAGTTTCTCGGGGCAAGTCCACTTCCTCAACCACCCCCGCCCCGCAGCGTCACCCAAAGTGTTGAGGAGGGGTTGCGGAGAGATCACAGAGCGAGAGAGCGAGTGTGTCTGCAGCATCCGCTGAGATGGGCGAACCTCGTAAGCATTTCCGGAAAAACACTGCAGTGCAATGGCAGAGTCACGGGCAACGTCACTCGAGTGAAGTTAAACCCGGCATTCATGCTTTTTGTATTACACCATGAATAGTAAACCTGGTGTAAATCTGATGTTTATTGTCAAGCAAAAAACATCCTTGGCCCTTGAGAATCAGGATTGGCCACCCCAGCTCCGGCAAGTGTAAAATGAAGCTCAAAATACATTTAGATGATTAAGTATACCAGGTATTTAGGAAAAATGGCAAGAATGAGAGCGATAAATCGTTTTTTAGACAGCTTTAACAAATTAAATGGATGTTGTTTGATTAAAATACTTAACTTTATTTGGATGACACGTCTTTTCAACTTGTCTCTTTGGTGTAAAACGGTCATTTTTGTTGAAAGAGAACTGCAGGACTCTGGCCCTTAGAGAACTGGAATTGCTCATCCCCCTGTATTAGCGTGGCATAATGTGGTCGTTTCGTGTGGTGACAACAGGTTGCGGCCGGTCCGCCTTTGATTGCCATCAGATTTGATTTGATTCTGTGAATGGAAAGATGTCTCCTGAGGAAGGAAGGATCCTGGTCCTTAATAACCACTCCCACAGATGAGCAAACCCTGACTAATGGCTAGGCTGACAAATGAGTCATGTCTCCTTGGAACAAACGATTTGGCCACAGCGGCTAAAACCAAACGGAGAGGAGAGCTGGACGTGAATCATCAGGGTCTCAGGGCAAATGGATGTGAACAGAATAGGAATAAAGTGCCACAGAACTGACAACGATAGAACAAACTTTTCTATATAGAAATACAGCTAAAACGGATTGTTCAAATGGTAAATAAGCTTAAACATGAATTAAACATGGTCTTTGCTAGTGAAAAGCATGGGTGGACCAACCAAATTTTCCCTGGTGCTCTTTCAGATTTATATCTGAAAACGTTAGTCTTTTATTCAACTATGCACAATTTGATTTCTCCAAATTCCACTCTAGTCCTTCCCTTTATTAAAACCGTTCCTCTTTATTTAAAAATAAAATAAGTAGCTTGAAAACTAGCAGATATTAATGTATGTTGAATAGCTATACAACAATTTACAGTGATTGCAACGCAGCTAATATCACAGGTATCTCAAAATCCAGAGTAGATCCCAACTCAGCTATTCTCACAGATTACACAATCCAAAGTAGATTTCACACAGGCCTCAAAATCTTGAGTAGATTCCACACAGTGGATTCCAAAGATTCCAGACCACACAGTGATTCCTTGCTGCCTTCTGTCAGTCAGATTCCTGCTTTTTATGCAACCCCTTTTTCCTTCTAACTAATCCACAGCTCCCTTTTTTTAAATATATTACTTTAAAATAAATCAAAGATTGGAAACACTGAATGCATTACTTATTACATCTAGCCTTGAGTATTTTGCAGCCAGAAGCTCCACATAGCCCAATCTCAATATTCAAATGTGGAGGGAGAGGTGCAGCTCTCCTATGTAATCGGTTCCCTCTGAATTTCACGCATGAGGAATCTAAAAGGTTGCTGTGATACACACTGTCTCGGGGCGACTCCGATGACATCATGCCGCCTGGCTCGTCACGTAGAAGCACTTGGTTTCCAAACTCCACGCGTCGTCCATTTTGACTGAATCTAAACACACACCCTTAATTAACACCCTAATTGATTTTTTTTAATGATTTTTTTTTCGTAATGCTGTATTTAAAACAGTGGATCATTAACAAAATAAATTAAAAAGAGAGACCAGACCTTTTTTTTTTTTCTTATGGAAAAAGGAAATGGCAAGGAAATCACAGGCTCCCGGGTGAGGTACAGGGGAGGCATTCAATAAAAAATTCCACGATTCCAAACGGATTACTGAGATTATATTGCAGTGAACGTACGCAATAAAGGCTGTTTAACCACCCACTGACATGGCCCTGCGCCCCATAAACAAAACCCTGCACAACCGCAAACCCAATCCATGTCCCAAGCAGCATTTTCAGGTAATCAAATCATATAAACCGATATAAATCGGAAATGCTCGATAGCATGAGCCAAAAGGTCGAAAGACAATCTGTTTCCCATCATCATTAATGGCAGAACGACCTGAGTGTTATAAACACAGAAAGGTCACCGTTAAGTACCTAATACATCATTTATGTGCAGGGCGTGAGGGGGCTGCTAAATGAGGACATATATTCGGGTTACTGGGACCAGCAGGAGCAAACCTGATTTCTATGTCATCAGTAATCTGCCCTTTGGCTTCCAGTAAATTATACATTTTGGTAAGGTTTTTTGTTATAAGTTAAAACCTGTGAGATTGACTGTACATTTTGAAACATTCCTCATTCTATTGCATACAGAGGGATGTACTTACTGTTAACTGAAGGAAATGGGTTCATATTTAAGCTACAAGAACAAAAGCAGAACATGGGGTGAAAGTGGAAGCAAAATCTGTTTGTTTTTTCGTTGTTTTTTTTTTTTTTTATGTAGAGATTGGAGTCCACGGTGCTCTCCACGGTGCACCTCCACGGATTAAAACACACAACCTAATGGGTCTGACGTCTCTGGTTTTGTCGCTGCCGGTGACCAGGGAGAAGGTTGCATTTAGCGTAAAAGGTTCAGTTTAAATAAAGAAGAGACCTTCATAACTTCACTGTGAGCACGAAAGCGCTTCTCAAATGGCACACAGAGATAATGACGGCAAATTGGATTAATTATGGCCGAATCATATGGAATTAGACTGCGACTTGGGAGAAATATAATTAGTGTGACATGGATGAATTCCTCATCCCAGCGCCACAGGCAAGGCACTTTGGCAATCTTTTCCTGTTTACACGTGTTCTATGGGTAACACTTTGGTTCAATAAAAGTGGCTGCCACATCAGTAATGAACGAATGACAAAAGCTGTGTTCGGTGAGAAATTATATTTATATTTCAAATTATAATTGAGGGGGAAGAAAAATACCTTCACTGCAGGGGATATGAGAACAGAAGTTTGTTCTTGTGTTTTGGTACTCTGTGTTGCTACACTCTGTATAACTCCAGCCCTAGCTGTAAGTGATATAAGCTGCTCAAGTCTGCTACATACAGTATATACATATACAGTAACACTAGAGGATATGGTATTTTCTTAAATCTGCTGACTTGTACTAAATCCCCCCTTACATCTTGAAACATGGCTTATTTTGATTTTAAAAGAAAAACTTCAAACACGACTATTAATTTCTGCATGTTACAGAAGACAATGCTACAAAACCAATAGTATTTTTTCCATGAGGAAAATTAGAAAACAAATATGTATCTTTCTGGGGTTTAATGCGGAGAAAGCTATCCAAAAAAAAAAAAGTCCTACAAAAATATTCCATCAAAATGATAAAGGGCAGCGTTCTCGCCTGTCTACACTCATCTTAAGAAACACTGTTTTTTATGATTTAAGAAGAATTCAAATGGATTAAAGGCTTTAAAAAAGTTTGTTCGTAGTGCAATCTGAAAGTTTTGGACCGCCATGCATATTCTGAGACAGTGGTATTCAGTGGTGCAGTTTGGTTACCCGATCACAGCTGTCTCCCCTTTCTCTCTGACTGCTTATTCCCAGATTCCCGCTTTCCAGCACATGTGCCGCCTCAATGGTTCTTGGGAAATCTCACTTACACATAGAATGGCAGTGATTTGGTTTTAATTTAGGAAGAACCACCCACCCTTTTAAAGCAAATACTTAATTTAGAAAAAAAGAGCAGGAATTGAAACCCGCTTTCGATCTCACCCCGTGTCTCAGAGCCAAAACCACTCATGACTGTTGTCGCAGTTCAGCGTGTGAAAGAAAAATATTTATAGTGTTAGCATAGCGGGTGGGCTTGCATGAGAGCTTCAGACACCATGCTAAAGAAGTATAACAGTCAACGTCTTCCCTTTTCAGAGGATTTAACACTATTTTCATGATTTTTGCCTTTTAGATCATCTGTAAACCAAGCGGTTCAAAGGAACAGACATGCACAGGCGTGCAACTAAAAAGCAAGGTAACTCACAGGTAAAGCAAGTGTTAAAAACGAACCGTAAGGCGTTATTTCCCCTTAATTCAAAGCAGAGGAGTATGTGCGCATAGAAAAAAACGGGTTCCGTCATTTTGTGAAGTAAACTAAAATAGAGACTTAATAATAATAACATTCAGTCCGTTTATGTGGGATATTAAGGAGGAATAGTGTCTCGTGAAAGGAAATAAAGCTCTGATTGCATCTAATAAAGAAATTCGGGCTCTTCGGGTCTTACTGGTGCCCTGGTGAACATGCAAGAGGTGTAGGTGATGAGTTATTGGAAAAATAAACCACGCCGGGAGGGGCTTACGCGGCCCCCAAAGTGGTTTATTACACAGCGGCTAAACGTTACCACGGCTCGCCGTTTTTTTGTTCCTTCCCAGCAACAAACGCTGCGCACAATAGTCTCTGTCGGGAAAAAAACATAAGTAAGTAAGGGAGGACAGCTCTGGAAGCTGATTGGATGAAATGAGTCTAGGGGCATAAAAAAAAAAAACAATAGTGGAGAAACGGTGAGGCGTACAGAAAAATAGAGATTGTCATATTGATCGCTTGCCAGGCAGGACGAGAGCCGGAAGCTGAGGGCCGGAGTAGAGCAGCTTGTTTACACCTGTTAGACAGGCTCCTTATATTATTCATTTGTCCTTATCCACACTGACTCACATATCTCCTGGCTCATCTGTTTAGTACTCAGCGATTCAGGGCGAGTGTACCACAGCAGCGCTTGGTCCGGGATCCGACCCTGATAACCACCAGTCCAGCTCTTTGACTGTGGCCCCACTTGCAGCCAATCAAGATTCATCAATCAAGAACAGCGTAGGAGGCCTGGTGGTGAAACTGGTATAACAAAGTTACCACTATCTGCATGGACCTTGACAAAGTTCTTGTTTGTGCAGGTTGTTAAGCAGTATCTTTATTTAAAACACCAACGGGTCCACAGTGACAAATACACTGTGCCTAGAGGTACGTATTTGATCCTAATTAAGACTTAACGTGAAAGACAGAGAGCGGTGTAAAACTAAAAGTATTCACAGGCTGGATCAGCAGTCTAATGAAATCCTGGTCCTGATGGACTGAGCTTCAGTACGGATGGACCCATTAGCATGTTGTGGTTAGTCAATGTCACTGTTTGCCAACATACCCAGATATACCTGTTGGAGCTTGATAAACTACAGACTTCTGAGTAAAAGAGGCCTGACACAGATCGGTGCAGAACTGAATCCGTATGAAAACGCCAGCTTAGGCAGCCCCTCGTTTGAACAGAGCGCTGACGCCAGCTGAGCTCGGAAACACGGCCGCCGCGGCGACAGTCGCTTAGTTACGCGGCCGTAGTCTTGTCCTCCCACTGGTGGATGGAAAAACACAGGGGCCGTAGTCAATCCCCCACTTTGCTTTTTTGTGTCATCAAGATGGATTGGCGCAGAAACGCAGACATCTAAAAAACTCCCACGTTGGCATAACAAAGACTCTGGAATTCGCTAAATGATTCTGACATGCCCCTGGGTCTCATGGTTACGTATGACACCAGAATCCTCTGCCACTAAAGTTTTGCTCTACACTCACTCATCTTCTTTTTTTTTCTTCTTGTTTTAATTAATGTGTTTTACTTTGTACTCGTAAATGTTTTGAAACGCGTCAAAACCTTGAACTACACGGTTTGTTTATTTCCTCCTTTTCAGACCTGACAATAATCAAAGACTCGTGAATTCGGTCAAAATTAAAAACATTCGAGAAGCTGGAAAAAAATAAAATAATAATAACCCCGCTTCTTGAATTCAGAGGAAACGTGATGTATACCGTGTCAGGTAGGAAGCAATGACCTGGCATTTACTTCCCCTCTAATGCCAAAGGTTGGAAGTCCGAAGGAAAACCTCACCTAACTCAGTATAAAACTTTGGGGAAAATAAATGAGACATGCACAAATACTGCATGTAACCACCTAAAGCTAATAGAACAATACTCACTAGGATGTGGTACGACTGACGACTAGGCCCAAAGAAATTAGCCAATTAAAAGCGTGAGACAACCGAGAGGAGACGTCGAAGCAAGGCTAAAAGGTCAAATACATTTAGATGCTAACACATATAAATGATTTGAGAATAAATTGCACAGTTAAATGCATACATACAAATTAGAGACCTTATTCAGTATCGCTGGAAAGCAACGGACATAAAGCAACTCTATTTGTCAGACACTTACATTGTATGCTAAAAAAACCAAAACAAAATGCATATAAAAAGAGCCAGCTACATCTCCGCTGTCTGTCATTTGCTTCAGGCCATCTTACGTTTTTTGGTGTTAAAATATTTGTTCTTCTCTTGGTCTTTTCTGTTTGTATTTCCCTCTTAAAATTCCCTTCAGCATTTTATAAACATTTCATGACAATAACAAAATACTTCGTTATTATTACATTACCCTCTCTCAAAGATGGCCTAATTAAAATTTGAGCTGACAACATTATTTCAAGCATTTCAATAAGCATTCCACAGAAGTGCATGGAACTCCGCGCTTTGACAATACCAATGCGTGTAAATACCACCAATGCAAGTATGTATGTGCAATGTATCTGCACATTTAATTCAGTCAGATATTTTAGTGGACTGTAGTTGAATATAGAGGGGGGCTATAAGGAAAAAATGATGACAAAAGTTATACATTTTAATATAAGTTATTATAAGTTTTCATACATTTTAAGAAAGACTGCCAGGAAAAAAAGTTGTTGATGTCTACTAGTGTGAATGGGTTACAAAGCCACTGGGGCTCCACCGACTGGAGAACGTTAGAGACATCCAGACAAAATCTCTCCAAGAGAATAGCGCAAAATCATCCAGAAAGTCACAAAGAACCCTAGAACAACATCCAGAGATCTGCAGGCCTCTCTTGCCTCAGCTGAGGTACGTGACTCCATCAGAAAAATACTGGGCAAAAGTGGTTTTCATAGCAGAGTAGCAGAGACGAAGACCTGAAACGAGCAGTTTGTGCTTGAAGAACCACAAATGTCACTGAGTTGAAGTTCTGCATGGAGAAGAGGGCCAAAATTTCTCCACAGCGCTGTGAGAGACTAATCAATAACTACAGGAAGCGTTTGGTTGCATTTATTGCTGCTAAATGTGATATAATATTGAGTCTAAGGGGGCCAATTACTTTTTCACAAGGGGTTATTGGGCATAGAATAACTTTCTTTAATAAATAAATGAAATAAGTATCGCTTGTTACTTGTTCACTCCAGGGTCTCTTTTGTACTAATATTCCGATTTTGTTGACAATCTGATAACATTCAGTGTCAACAACATGTAGAAATTCAAACAGGGTTTGATTATATAAATGTCACCATAACGAGTTAAAAATCCCTCAAAAAAACGAAGAGGTGTCGGATAGGGCTTCTATTAAAGGAAGTTGCACATACACACAGCATCAGGGCGATGTCAGTGACCCTAGCGAGCGCAGAGATGAAAGCAGCCATCAACACCGTCCAAAGGTAACTTAATGTGGCAGAATAAAAAACCACTGAAGTGGAACATGAGACTTATACACTTGAATCAACACAATTCTGTTAGAATTCCGGTTAAACTGCAAGACAATTCAACACTATAGAATATATATTGGTCATGTATATTGAAATGTGTGTGTGTTTATATGTATGTGCATATATATATATATATATATATATATATATATATATATATATACACACACACACACAAACACACACACACACACAC
>JAOYSI010001728.1:71168-88040 GCA_025775065.1 Hiodon alosoides | reverse complement strand
CACACACACACACACACACAGAGACACACACACACACACACACACACACACACACACACACACACACACACACACACTCTGTCCCTAAAGGTCGGTGGGAATCTGTGTTTGAGAAGAGTCACACATTTAGGCAAAGCCGTCACTTAACACTGCAGCTTCCCTTTTAGCACAGTTAGAACTCTGGTCAGAAAGTCGCTTAACAATTACAGATTCTCGGATGAACAGGTCAACAGAAATATCGGTCTGCATCATGAGTTTATTGGGAAGTTTTAAAAATACTACTTAATATAGGTGAAGTAGATTCACTTCTCAAATTGACTAACATAGTCTATGGTCTTATATTATAAGTACTTCTAGGTTAAATTCTCTGTGTAAATGTAACAGTTTTCCAGGAATAATAGCTTGATGTGAATGTTGGTGAGTTCAGTGAGTTCAGAGACAAGAGAAGTTCAGATCACCCTAAAGATGAGTGCTACGTTGTGTTGGTGTAGCTGCCTTCAGTCCCAGCTCTAGCTCACTGCCTGGGTAAAAGCCTACGTCCCTACCTCCCAGTTAACCAGTCTACCCCACCTTCACCTCTCGTCACTTTCCCCAGACATGGAGCCACCCAAAATCAAGTGCCCGAGCGTGAAGGACAAGACAGCTGAGCCAGGGAAGCTGACGGTGCGAGTGACCTGGGACACGCCCGAGGGCAAGGACACGGCTGACGGCATCCTCACAGAGTCAGTCCAAGTCACAGGAACCCAGGTTACAGGACCTGTGGTGGGGCTCCGACGGGCTTCTCACTTTGTGAACAGAAGGGCTGACCATCCTTTGACTTGCTCTTCCATCACCGTTTTTGATCCTTATGGTTTCTCAATGGCGCACAGCGTCCTGTAAATAATGCAAGAAGCGGATGAGAGAATGGAAACATTGGATCAGAAATAAGCAAAGCGTGACGTCTGTGTGACTTGGACTTGGAAGTGTTTGAATCTCTTTCCCGCAGTCCTCTTGTTGTGGTCTCTGACAGCAAGAGGCGCCCTTAATTAGCTTATTCGTTGCTGCGCCTTTAACAGATTCCTCAGCAACAAAAGCCGCGGAAATTGCTAAGATGTAGAAAATGCTTTAAAAGGTCATATCAGCCCGGGAAAAAGAAAGATCACCTTGTCAAAGGTCAACAAAAGCGTAGAACTGCATGTTGGAAAAGGCACAAGGCACAGCCAGGGACACGCCCTCATTAACTGACTGAAAAACTACAGATGATGCTAAGTGACAGCTTGTATTTTCCCCTATACCTGTAGCTGGGCTGTTGAAATGATCTGTGATTATCTGCCTTTTTGTCTCTGCGCTGAAGGGATGGATTGGACTGTGAGAGTTGTCTTTTGCTCTCGCAGTGTAATTCTGAAGGGGAAGCCTCCTGGAACCAACTTCCCCGAGGGAGACCACAAGATCTCATATACGGTGTACGACCGCGCCGGCAACAAGGGCTCCTGCAGGTTCTCTGTGCGGGTTCGAGGTTCGTAGCTCGTAGTCAGTCCCCAAAGCTGACATCACACGCGTGACATCACCACTGCCTGTTGCCGTTTATTTCACAGTCTGAATCTCATTTCGGGTTTTTTTTTTTTTTTTTTT
Source organism: Hiodon alosoides (assembly GCA_025775065.1). Classification (NCBI taxonomy): domain Eukaryota; kingdom Metazoa; phylum Chordata; class Actinopteri; order Hiodontiformes; family Hiodontidae; genus Hiodon; species Hiodon alosoides. The sequence continues at coordinate 86,429 of JAOYSI010001728.1, read as the reverse complement.
AAAGTCGCTATGCACATAAAATAATTCTAAAATTCTCGGTTTCCTGACAGATTGTGCTAATTGTCTGCCGGTAAAGCATTCAGTCAGTGTTTTTGAAGTGAGATTTGTTTCTCCACGACCGGCGTTCCTGTTGATCGGTGAAGTCTGCTGTGGGAAGATAAATGGCATGTAGCTAAACCCAAGGTTATGTCTCTCCGGTTTTTGTGCTCATAAACTGAACGTGAGAAATGATTAAGGGTTGTCCAACCGACCGCATATCACACTGTTCCAATAGGGCTACCTAAACGTCGACTGTGAGATTTCAAGCTCCTACCACTAGGGAACATTAGCTTGGCGGAGTGCGGTGTAACGACTGAAACTAATTACGGATTTCTTTATCTAAACTTTGCAGCAGTTGGGTCACAGCGATGTCATGACCATTTTAAATGGTAATCCAGTTAAATTTGTATTTGCTACAAATGTAGAGTAAGCAAAGCATACTGTGTTCTACATTCCCTGTTTATAGATACATTCGTTAAAAAAATCCCTCTTTCAATTAAATCAGGCCTTATAAACAAATGTCCAGAACTGTTGTGGACCTCTAAGCAGAATCTCAGGTGTGGAATAAGTGTATCAATAATGACTTTCAGTAGTTATCTATACGTATAACATCCCTCTTGGCGTTATCTGAAAGGCAAGCAGAGAGAAAGTGTCTTGACACAACCTCTGGTGAATTTACACTCTGTCAGCACAAATGGACGTAGAGACGATTGATGTTGCCTTGTTTGTCTACTCGATTCTATCTTTGTGTCTTGAGATAAATCAGTATGGTAATCGCCTTCCCTTGGCTATTGGCAATCGATATCCTGGACTTTCAAAGCTCACAATTATCACTTATAAAACAGATTTAGCCGTGCCGGAAGCTTGTCAGAGCCTTAAGAAGCAGAACTATCCACCACTGCTTTAACTAAGGGCAAGTCAACGCCGCTGTTGGTGTAAGTGAGAAAGGGAGGGTCTTCTCTAACTGGCTTCTCTAACTGTACCCTGTAACATGGATGTGGTTTTCAGTGATATTAATTTAGTCTGGATTTAACACCTCAGTGGTAGATGGAGAATCCTTTAGAGGGTCCTTTGTCTGTTATGAGCTACACATAATGATGAACTCACTAATGATGTCCCTGACTCTATGGCAGAGACAGCTCCTAGAGATCATCACTCTGGTGCCGTTGCTGGTATTCTGTCTGGAAGAATATTAATTGATGGCTGTGGTGGCTGCAGCAGTTGCTTAATGGTATTGGCCATAATAATAATAATAATAATAATAGTAAAAATAATAGTAATGGAACTTACCATAGAAAGCCTTTGCAGTTTATGCAGAAGCTTGGTGTGTTGTACAGCTTATTGTGCAGCTGAGACTAACGCTGCTCCCCAGAGAGATATGTGCTGTATTTAAAATCACCTTGGTTAGATGTTGCTCCGGGACGGCTCTCGCTTAGACTAGCTCAATCCTCTCTGGATTGCTTTGGATAAAAGAGTCTGCTAAGCAACCAAGTTGCATGTAGGTCAGTGTAGTATTAGAAGTACCTTTTAAAGGGGGAAAGAATGACTACACTATTGTCTACTCCAGCTTTTTCACCACTCCACCACCCATTTCCAAACATACTGGCCTAATGATAAACAGTTTGCAATGGCACAGCGCTGCCTTTTACTATATGTGTCTGATTGTGTTATCTCCACTCCGTTTGAAGGTCGACGATGAATTGCGGTGAACCAACCCAACGGCATGATTTATTGTCGATGGGGTGTTTCTTCCCTCCGGCTAACCAACGGAACCAACAAATCGCTCTCTCTCTCTCTTTCTCTCTCCTGTGCTGCAGTGAGGCGATGTAACCCCTTGACCCCACCGGAGAACGGCTACATGAAGTGCGACAGCGACGGCGACAACTACGGCGCCACCTGCCAGTTGACCTGCACGGGCGGATACGAGCTGCAGGGCAGCGGGGCGCGGGTGTGCCTGTACGGCATGACCTGGTCCGGTGCCGAAGCCTCCTGCTCACGTAGGCCCTTCCCTCGGCTCGGATCACTCTATCTGAACTGTCAGGCCCCACCACACAGAGCACGCTTCACCGAGCTCGACCCCTTCTTATATAAGTACAGAGTCCTGCTAGTGCAGTCGAGATGGGCTGCGCCTGTGTCTGGGGGAAGTATTAGACCCTGTCAAGTAAAACGCCATGTTCCTTTTACATAACCTGACTGAATTAGTTTTGTGTTCCCCCGAAAATTATTCATGGTTTATGTTTCACGAGGAGCTGGTATGATAGAAGGTACAAGAGAGTGTGGAAAAACGATTCATTCCGTTCAAGGACAGGAGGTCTTCAGTCGAGACTTCTTATCAGATGACCGATGTAATATTGAATGTTTTTTATTCTGGTCATGTTTTTTGATGTTGGGAATAGGAGCTTTCTCTCGGGTGAGATGTGAGGAGCAGTTTTGGAGTGTTTTGTTGAGATGCAGTGCTTTGATACACAAGTCTCAGATTGGAGGCTCGTTTGAGCTGGACCTGATTATGAATAGATTACTGGAAGTGGAAATGAGTGCTCTGAAAAATCCACACTGCAAGATAGTCCCCATACATACAGGTGACTAGTATAGTAAAATAGGATTTTATCGAGCTTATATGTTTTGGGTTTTGGTTCAATCCAAGACCAATGGCATACAGCCATACCAGTCATTACATTTCCCCAAGGAAGGAATGAAAAATGGCTTCTTCTCAGCAAGCTTGTGGAACTTATTTTTTTCACTTAATTTTGATGATAGTGTTGCACATCGGTATATGGACAGACTTCTACAGCACGATTATTCTTCCTGCAGGCTTGCTCAATAAGATGATTGATTTCTGTGTCATGCTGGGCGATTGGGTTAGACGTAAACAGATGGATAGAAAGCAATATCAATCCGCTACAGCCTAATGTAAGACGGCTAGCCGGTTAGCGGTTCTGAACGGTATCTCTGGGACTTTGCCTCGCTGCAGCCATGAAGATCAACGTGCATGTGCGGACGGCAGCTGCCCTGCTGGACCAGTTCTACGAGAAGCGGCGGGTCCTCATCGTCTCCGCCCCCACTGCTGCCAATCATTACTACAGATTCCAGATGACTAACCTGCAGGTGAGGGGGGGGGGGGGGGTGCCTCCTGTTTAATGATTTAATGTTTAATGTTCTTTGTGACCTTAACAATAATGTGCTGTCACAAAGCATTGTCTTTTTAAAATCACTGTAGAAACACACACACACACACATAATAAAGATTATTTAAAAATGACACGTCATTTAAAAATATTTTTTCTATTTATTTTTTTATTACCTTCCAGATTGTGGAAAGGTGAATGGGTAAATTAGTTTTTATATATGTCCCCTCTATGGTTCTGCCCTATTGGAGAAAACTGTCATGCCTAACAGAACAAGACATTTAAAAATCCAAAGGTTACGAATCCTGCAAAAATAAACCAAAGCCTGATGTGCTGAATGAGAATGTACCTAGAATATTCCCTAAATAGGTGGAAAATAAGTGATTCCTGGCCTCTGAGTGGAATGTAATCGCTGACTTAATGCTTGAATGTAATTGCCATTGGTAAATGAAAAATGTCAGCACAAAAAAAAGAAAATTCTACTAATATGGAGCCACTACAATTTGGAAAAACTAAGCTCTCCCAGAAATAATCTTTAAAAACAACACTGACCTTTAGTGCATGCAGGTTTAGAGTGATATGGGGACCAGTCTAAGGATATGGCATTTTACAGTAGCGTGGAAGTATTAGCCAGGTCATGTCCAGTGTGGGAATGTGCTGCACTACACGTTCTTCTATTTCATAATGAATGAGTAGATGTGCCTTTGTCCCAGCAAGCCCAGTGTGGACTGGATCTTCGGCACCTCACAGTGATTGAGCTGGTGGGGACCTTTCCTGCGCAGATCGGCCGGATCCGACACGTACTCATCCCCCCTGGTTTGGCTCTGCAGCTCAGGTAGCCGTTGCAGAAGTCGTGGCTGCCGGAATTTCCAGTGTAGCGAATAACGGTTTTAACTGGTTCTAGAACGGCCATAGTATGATGTAATCATGAACATCTTTCCAAGTATGATCACACCATTATAGAGTGTTGACCTCCCTGTGTGTGTGTGTGTGTCCACTAGGCTTCTGCTGCAGATCTCCCAGAACAGCTACAACATGGTGCTCCTGGACAAGCAGGGAATGGACAAGGAGCGCTACACCTTCCCCATCACTGCTGCTGAGCTCTTCACCACCGTCGACACCTTCCCCCTGCGCAAGGACGAGATGGTGCTGCAGCAGCAGGCCGGTCAGACCTGCCAGTCCTAACAGCACACACCCAAACGCTCTTGCCCTATTCTCCCGCCTCGCGGCTTTCAGAGAAGCGCCACGAAACCGAGCCGGGGGGCAGCTGTCACACGGGCTCCGCCGACCTGTGACAGGACGGCATTGGGACTGGGCTGGGGAAGTGCGTTTTGCTCTTTCGTAGCCGGCGTTTTTAGGGGCTTCTTTTCCACCGGGAGCGTGCAGAGTCTTCCCTAGTATCTTTCATCTCTCCACCGATGCTAAATCAAGGCATTAGTACGCAAACAAATGTGCGTCGGATGGGCTATGGGCAGTCAGGGTGCATGATACATACTCCCTTTTTTATTTCATTTTCCATACGATGTGTATTTCTGTGGGTTTTTTATATATTTTTATATAGATATATATAATTAGTATTATTGTCTCGCAACAATATTTATGTTTTAACATATTTCGGTTTTGCGGATCTTCTTGGACACTTTGAATTCGGTCAGTGAAATTCCGGTGCTAAGCCTGCGCATTAGTGCATGTCTGACGTACGGAAAGGAAGTGTCTGTAGCAAAGCCCTGCGCTGTGATCCAATGATCGCCGACTCTCTGACTGCAGCGAGAGGCGCGGGATCAGCACCGGAGAGAGAACTTTACTGTAGCTGAGCTGGAGTCCAGTCTGTGACCAGGCTTCATCTCGTGCATTAGCCTGCACGTCGACGTTCCTCTCCATATGGATTGTCCTTCCTTTAATAACAAAGTATTTCAGAAATAATATGCAGTCTACAGGTGAATATGAAAGGGTCATGTTGTGGCCACTCAATATTTCCTTAGTTTTTCTGTAGACACACAAAATTCAATAAACATCATTTGTTAATGTGATTTCATATAAACACATATTTTTTCTTATTAAAAAATGGGCTTATGGTTTTTTAGGCAAGTTTATGGTAATGACTGATTGATGACCTACTTTATATTTATATGCATTATAATAGGTAAATGGTGGTAAACATTTATAAATCCCATGTTACAGTTTTAAAGGAAATCAATCATGGCAAACACCAAGAATGTACCAGTGGTTTTCAATGCACACTTATGTAACCATAACAAAATAAATCACAAGCCTGGTCTCGGGAGTAATGTACATGTAGTTTATTTTGTCAAAATAATCTTGTAACACAAGGAACATAAAAATGAATAATTTACACCTTTTTTTTTGTTTCTTGATTTCATGTCATTCGATTCTTCGTTTTAATTAAAAGCGTTTGAGAAAAACAGTTTACACACACACACACACACACACACACACACACACACACACACACACACTCACACACACATTATATGCCGATGGCAAAGTAAGAGTATTGCACTTAATTGCCATTAATTGCAACACAATGGATCTAGATGACAACTTAATGGGTTGGAAAGCTCAAAGAAACTGTATTAACGCATACAGAATATGTGCACATGGCCTCTGAACATAAAATTGCACAAAAGCATGACATCCCAAAACACAAGAATCTATTCTACAGCTTACAATGAACTTACTTACTGCATGTCATGTGTAAGTATTCTTTAACAAGAAACGTTTATTTTAAAGGGCAGAAACAGCGAGGTTTTACGCTTTGCAAGGGCCTTCCTTGTTGACTGAAACAAAACCTCTCGACGTCACAACTCGTCCTTCGAAAATTCCCTCCATCAAATATACTCTACCTAGTGGCACTGTGTGTGGGTAATGAAATACAGCTGAGCGGTTTCTCGTGGCGGAGAGAGAAGCAGAGGATCAATATCAGGAATTGGGTGTAGATTACATATTTCAAACTAGAAAACTGACATGGGAAAACAAATTAAACTTGTTCTGTGTGCCCTTCTCTGTTTACGAGAATATTGCATTGAAACTGGCACATATAGGTGTGGTTTAAATGATGATTTATGTTGCAGGTAAGGGCAGCAGGGTGGCTCAAATCCAGCTCGGTGTGTGTGAAAGTGTGGCCGTCTGCATCTGTCCCGTCTGTCTGGGTGTCCCAGCCCTTGCCCTTCAATGGACTGCCGTCCTGAGTATACCCTGCCCCTCGCGCTGTGTCGGCTGGTTACGGAAAATGAATGAATGAATGAAGTTTGCAGGTGACCAGTGTGATCCAGGAGGTGATTGATGCTGCGATGTGCTGCAGGATAAAGGGATTGTATTATGTTGCTCCAGTGATGTTGGAAATTGAAGACAGACTGGCGAGGGTAATCATGTATTGATTATCATTTCATAACCTATGCACCAGAATTTGTGACAGAATTTAAATTATGGCCAAAACCTCCAAGAGGCCTGCAGAATCAAGCCTCGGAGTAAAGTATTGAACAGTTTATGAAAACTCTCACTTCATTATAAAAATATAAAAGTTTCTTTTCACATAAGAAAATTGTACTTTCTGCCAGCTAAACATTGCCCTCTCTTGTAAAATGCATTTAACATGTCACTATATTTAAAATCCTAAACAAAAAACTAAATAAAGAATATATATATATATATATATATATATATATGTAATTCTGTGCATATATGAAATGTATATGCAATCAAATTCAGCTTTCTTACGTTTATATATTGATTTTTTTGTATTTACACAAACATAAAATAACATATAAGAAGATGGCAATGTATATTTTCAAAATATATTCTGTATGTTATATTTTATCAGACGGTGTATCGCCTTCTATCACAACCACCAGATTGGGACATGTCGAAGTTTAGGTTATTTTTATGGTGAGTCACAAACACGAGGAAAAACACCCTAAACTCACATCTGACAAGGAAAAATGCTGTACTGTTCATTAGTTGACTCAATAGTGCATAGTCAGAAATGAAAATGAAAAACAATGGTATATGTGCTTATCGTCTTACTCGCATTTGCTCAGTATAGCAGTGATTGGTCTTTCCTTGAACCTAGAGCGCATTTCATGGTTTAGAGGACAGAGCACGTAGGACTGTGCATTTGTTCGTACGTCTTCTAAAAATGTCCAACCAGAGCTTTGGAAATGACAGCTTCTGCAGGCTGGGATCATGGCATGCTGGTAAGGAGCTGGATGCTGCGGGCCTTTCATTGTAGGAGAGACGTGCAGGACAACGTCCCTCTCTTTATCACTCCTTGCGTTGGCCCATGCTGGACCTCAGCATCAGAGTACACTCCTGAGGGACCTCTGGGTTGTCAATCATGCGTTGCCATAGCCGTTGCTCCTCCCCATAGGAGTCCATCCAGTCCACATCTTTCCCGTAACTCTGACCTGAGTTAGGGGGAAGATAAATGAGTTAGGTAAATCAGAGGTGCAGAGTACGGCCTTCGGAAATCGTCCCATCTATATGCCGCTGCACTTCCTTTATACCTGTTAACAGTAGGCATCAAATGCAGTTTTAACCACTCTTTGACACTTAGCACGCTCTTTGTTCTTTTTCTCATTCACTATCATACAGCTATACATTTTAACTATAGCTATGAAATATGAAATACGCCATACACTATAACTTATAGCCGGTCTTGTAGATTTTACTGATAACATATGAGAAATTCAGCTATAATCAATAGCTTTGCATGTTCTGTTGAAGACTATAGAGGTTCCAGGGCCATCTCCCACACTGACTGGGTTCATAGCACCCTACAGAACTCAGCACCCAGAAACTGACACACTCACCAGTCCCGGCTCCAAGGCGCAAGCCACCCAGGAAGATGTTGCTGGAGAGAGACTCCTTGTCCCAGACCGTCAGCTCCAGACAGACATTGTTAAGGTCTCCAGGCTGCAGGCCGCAGTAGGTGAAGGTGTGGTTCCACTTTGGGTTCACACTTTTCTTCACCACTGCAGTCTTATGCTTTGTGGACTTACTGTTGTCCGGCAAAAGGTAACTGTGATTGAGGAACAATGGATTCATATGCTGCTTTTATCAGCTACAGATATTGCACACATGCAATATTCATGTATGCACATATAAATATGTGGATGCATGCACAAACGTAGCCCAACAAAGCTGGGACTCTTGCCTACCCTTTTACAAAAGTGTCAGATGTCCCCCCGGATTTCACAGCTGTTAGGTTCTTGGCCTCTTTAATAAGCAGCTCCACCATCCCCCCTTTTGGCAGCTTGATGCTGGTCTTCTTTCCTTTCAAAAACCCTTTCTTAGCTGGAGAGAACAAAACCCACTGAGTTCCACTGAACAAAACCACACACGCGTGTGTGAGTAAAAGGAGAACCGTCACTGTGTTCTTATCTGTTTCAGGATTATCCTGGGAGCCCACCATGAGTACGCCAGGTGTTCATCTCCCAGCAGAGACGGGCAGTGGAAACATTACATGTAGGCAGTGCAGACAAAAAAGAATCAGACTGACATTGTGCAAAGTCTGGTGTATGGTACCTTGCACCTGATCCAGAGGCAACATGAGGTTCTTCTCAGCAGGAATGTACCTCAGCACCACCGTCAGCTCCCCCTTGTACTGCAGCATCACCTCCGAACCGATGTCCACCTGGTGCAGCACATGAGCAACAGATGTAAGTGAGAGCAAGTGTCCACTTCTTCAGCAACCGGAGCCTGAAGACTGAGTCACTTGACCAATCAGTGAAGCGACACAGACGGTCAAGCCTGTGCCCTGCAACTCCAATTACAATCAGGAAGGAATGCGTTTCTACCTTGGGCTGCAATGGCAACCATGTTTCCATCTGGTCCTTATCCTCAAACTCCCAGGAGTCGAAGGACACCTCCACCTCTCCCAGGAAGCTGTTGCGTCCAAAGCGGTCGTGGTGCCACACGGAGAGCTGCAGGGTGCGCGTCTCCAGCTGAGAGCGGCTAATAACGTACTGTGGAGAGCCAGAGGCCATGTGAGGGCAGATCGGCAATTCCCCCGCGGATCACCCACATCGCAGCTGCAATCAGGCTCTGGCAATCACACCACTGGGATTCTGCTGCTCAACCGACAGACAGAGCAAGGCCTCTACCTCGCACAGGCTGATTTTACACTTTACAGGCCGACATCCCAAAGGAGCTAAGGCAATCTGTGCTTCGGTTCTCTTTAATGCCGATTCCAGGAACCTGATACCATGCAACGGAAGAACTCTGTGAAAACAGTCAGGCGGCCCAGTGTTCTGCAATCCCCAGCCTGTCATGAATCTCCTTTTGATTAAATGAGAAACAAACCCTCAGAGCACAGGGGTCTGGAAATCCTATTCTCTCAATCTCCAGCAAATAAACAGGAAACAACACCACCATATTCTGTAATTTTTTTTAAAGCAAGAACATTGCCCTCATCTCTCAGAGATATGCCCCCTAAAAAAAGCATATCCTTGCTGTTTCTGCAGTGACATGCAAATTTAAGTGTGGGACATAAATGCACGCAGTGTGTCTGTACTCTTCAGTGACAAAAAGCATTGAAAACACCGGGGACGTTCTTATGCAGCATGTGCCAGGTGCGGCTAAACTGAATGCAACATCTCAACCACTTTCCGCTAACTCTCCACATCACTGCAGTGGAACAGGACGGGAAGCAGCATGTTTATACCGTTGGTTTTATCACTTCGATCATGCCGATTTCTGCTGAGTATAATGAGAGTAAAATGAATCAACAAGAGCTCGAGCCCAGGGCAGAGGAGCAGGGAGTCCTGATTAAGAGAAGCAGGTTGGGTTCGGACTGCGTTGGGTAAACTGAGGGAGAGGAGGTGATGACCTCCACAGCTGCCTCACCTTCATTGTTTCGTTGAACACTGGATCGGTGGTGTTGGGCCTGATACCGGTCTTCCTCTTGCTCTGGCGAGACTTGTCGGGTAGAAGGTACGCCTTGACGTAACTGCCAATGATCCAATGACATCGCCAAAACAAAACGTTAAATGAATAATTCATACTTCACGTTCACGACAATGACTCAATAAACCAGAGCGGCTGGTGGAAAATGTTTAAGCCTGGACTCATATCCTGTTTGCTGCAGATTCAAAGCCCAAGGGGAACGCAACCTTTCAGCCGTTATCTGGCAACAGGAAAGAATCAAGAATAAAATGAGCTATGGTCGTACCAGTGAGAGCGTTCTGATAAGGAACCATACATTGTCATTACACTCAAGAAGATTAATGACTTTTTTGGGTTGCCGTGCACGCTGTCGCAGTGATCCGTGCTTGGTGAGGTGCAACAGAAACCATAGGCCGGTTACGATAAGAGAAAATGGCTCACATCTGGCCATACCCGCACAATGGGGGATCTAGATGACTTTTTTGGGTTGCCGTGCACGCTGTCGCAGTGATCCGTGCTTGATGAGGAGCAACAGAAACCATAGACCGGTTACGATAAGAGAATGCGGCTCACATCTGGCCATAACCGCACAATGTGTTTCACTCTGAAGCTTATGGGGGATCTAGCTTGCTGGGTGGGTGACGATGTCTTACGAGTCGGTGCGCTGCTTCTTCTCGTCTCCGATGGCCAGGTTGCGACACTTCCTGACCTCCACGTTGAGAGCCCCGGTCTTGTAGCTGTAGGTGATGTTGAGGAAAATCTCGCCGCTGACGGAGATGTGGCCGTAGTCGCCCGCCTCACTGTACACGCTCATCACGCTGTTGAGGCTGCTCTGTGTACACAGAGAGGATAGGGTGTCAGGGCGGGGCATTGTAGGGCGGAAGGAACACTCTTTATAATCAGTGTGATATCAGGGAAAGGGCAAAAAAATAAATATTACATTTGGGTTGTGTTTTTCTGTTGAGCTACTGATACAGGTTTCCAACCTATACCCCTGTGATAAAAATCTGATCCTAGTAGAAGAGTCATGGAAAAATACTTACTAAATGGGACTTTTTACAGCAGAAAAGTTGGAAAAGAAGAAAGATTATAGCACAGGTACAAAGCACTTACAGTTTCAGCATCTGAATCAGGAACATTGAGATAGCCCCACTTTTTGTCCGAGCCTGGTGGAGTAGACTGGTCACCAGAGGAGGAGAAGCAGGAAGGGTAGAGGTCAAAGGAAAGAGATGGGAAAGAAAGACTCAAGAAAAGCAGGATCCTAACATCCTGAGAAGGAAGCACTGCGGAGTGGAATGTTATCCACCCTGAATGTGGAGAAAGCCATTGTTTCCACAGACTAAAGAGACTCGGACAGAGGGCATGACTGCAAGGGTTGCCATGACAACACATCGTCAACATACAAACCCAGACACAGAGGAAATTGGCTGAGAAACATATGGGAGGGAAATGTATACACGTGTGTGCTTCGAAATTCGTCAAAACGCAGATTTATAAAAAAAGAAACGCAATGTCTTAATTCTATAAAATATGCAAAATAGAAAAAATATGGTATTTAATCATTATACCCTGGGAGAAAAATGCAGACCACAAGCTACTAGTAACACGTGTTCCATTAATCATGTCTGAAGGCTCATAATCTTAATTGTCTCAGGTCTTTTTCTTTCACCAATGCACAGTCAACCACGCACTATTTGTAACAGGAACCTGTTTTCACGCACAAGCTCGAAGTCTCGGACCATATTTACAAAGTAAATACTGATTAAGCATGCTACCCGGAACTATGTGGATGACTCAGGGACTACCAGCTGTGACAGGTGGTTTCTATTTGTGACAGCTACGTACAAAACCGCATCGCCGCAATAGGTACTTACAGCCAGCTTCAGTTTTAATGAATGTAGATCTGCTTACCACAGACAGGGCACTGGTCATGCTCCTGTAGTTATTCACCATGTGTGCAGACATTTGAGCATCAATGTCTTCATCCCTCTCATCGTCTGCATATTCCTGAAGAAGAGAAGAGCATCATTTTCATAGAGTGGTGGTGAGAGAGGCACAATCGAAAATTTGGCCAAAAACAAAACCGATTCCTTCTTTGACCTGACAAGTATGATTTAAGTCTTTAAATAAATTACCCCTCTGTGTTGTGTGGAGTGGTCAAGACTTACCGAATCGTTTAGGGCCCCGGGCACTGATCTGCACCTCAGGCGCATGTTGTCGTCACTGGGCTCAGCAAACGGGCCGCTCAGGTCCACCTCAGAGCGGCTGCGATCTACCCCACAACATAGTGTGAGAGGGGGGTAAAACACACAAGAGAGAATACTATCTCTAAGATCCCCAGTACAGTGGACACAGGACTGTATCATAGCAGACAAGCCATATAGATCTATTGACATCCACTCTCCCTTGCTTACGCTCCATTCAAGTTCTACTGACCTACTAATGTGAGGGATTGTTCACTTCTGTGAAATTTGTCTGAATGCATCTCACAGGTTTTAGTCTTCTATTAATCAAAGTTTATACTGAACTATTATGAATTCTGACCGCTAAAGTTAATTACATTACAGCTCCCCATCACATCCTGTAAGAGACATGCACATGTGTGCATTTGTGACAGAGAACGAGAGACTGAGACATGGAACCGCACGGAAATTCCTCTGAGAATAGGTGAGCACCCTCTGGTTTTCAGCGGGCCTACCGAAAATCAGAAGAATTTATTGAAGATGAGAAGATGACAATTTGAATTCCCTGACTCCAAAGTGTAGTGAGGCCTCTGCGGGGTTGTTTGACAGCCACGCTTGCAGTACATGACAGTTCTGCTGTAACTCCGCTTCAGCAACAGGAAAACTATTAGCAGAGGTCCTCGGTTCAACATTGTCTCCTGAATGCGTATCTCTAAAGAGGAGACGCATGTTGGTTTCAGGGGGCTGCAGCAGGGCCACTGAGACATGAGAGGGAACTGGCGTTGTCACGGTGATACCTGAGGAAAGAGAGGACCTGGATACAGCGATGCTGGGAGTGCCAGACTCTGTCCTGTGATTCCCGGCGGCCATCTTGTCGGGGACACTCTCGCTGGCGTGGAAGCTGGCCACGCTCTCTGCACCATCAGGCTAAGGGGCGAGACGCACATGAGTGAACACACAGCCCTGTTCTCAGATAGCGTTCGACGTGGGAGAGCATTGGATGCCCTAGAATGCGTCACAGCTCTGCATTTCTTAAGTCTGCGTGGGAGGCCAAGGCTTCCCGGGGTGCTGTGCCACACCTTCCTGCTGCTCCCGGAGCATGCACTGCGGTTGCTGGGCGAGGGGGATCTTCCCATCGTTTGTGAACGCAGGTTGTTTGGTACCGTTGGCAACCCAGAAGGCTCCAGAGCCAAAGCACTCCCCCTGTTAGTTAGAGACCAATATGAAAACACCTGAACAGCCAGCCCCTATACAGTGAAAAAACCAACATGTTCTTCAACTTTTCAAACTTGAGGTACCATTTATTTTGCAGCGTTAACTTGCTGGAGACCCTAATCGCCTGTATTTTTGTAAATCTCAAAACAGGAATTTACCCCTTTGCATTGAACTGCCGAAATCTAAAGAGAGTCTAATTGAATGAATTACACAATGCAGTCTGTGATTATGGATGGATTAAAATATGTCACAGTTAACAAAAGCCAGCCCATCTGCCGAAGATAGTTCTCTCAGTATGCAGTCCCAGAGAATGACTAAAAACCAATGCGTTTAGAGTGAAATAACAAGCATCGACAGTATAAGATGAACAATATGAACATACAGTGAAAATCTCGAATAATATCAGTTGAACGCTAACATGTCTTGACAGGCGAAAATGGTTTCGTTGCTTTGTGGAATCTTAACAACTTTGCCTGAAGCAATCGTCTTCACGATTTAAAATGATGCTGTGCGATTTGGGAGTAATTAAGGCCTGTATCTGATTGCGGCCTTTATTTCATACAGATTGAGCTCCAGTGCGCGTTGGTGGTACGTGCGCAGATGGTGCTGACGAGCCTCTCTGCAAGTCGGTAGAGAACATCACCTGCCAGAACGTGGCACGGAGCGGCAGCTGAGCTCGCTGCGGGCATCCTGGTCGGAGACCGCGCCCGTGCTCCGTGCGTCCTCGGGCAGGTCCAGGCCGTTCTCCGCCTTCGGCCGCGCGTTTTTCTTGTCCAGGCGGACCCTGTGCAGTGGTGACAGGCGGCATCAACAGCTCTGATGAATTATTAAGCACCATCCATTTTACTCTGTAGCCTTCACAGACATCGTGTACCTCTGTACCAAAATGCCCCCGAGCTGTTCCCACTCGGGCCTCACCCTTTCCATTTGGCTCCATCCAGGGCATTTCGGAGGCCGCTTCTGCCTGACTTGGGCGTGTCCGGTCTCTCCTGTGGCCTCTGATTGGACTGGAGTTTCAAATTGCCGGCTCTGCCGTCTCCTAGCCAGTAAAGGCGTGGACAGAGCAAATAGAAATCAATAACCCGTTTATCATGGCCAGGAGGTTAAGTCGCAGATACTGACCGGCGGTGCTAATAAAATGATCCAAGTAACAAAATGAAGTCATTCAGAGGAATCGTGGAAACTCTCACAGAATCCTTTACAGAGGTCTTTATTCGTGGCTGGTTGAACTGCTATTCCTGTCCTTGATTTTAGCAGATCCTTGTTTTCTCTCATAAATAAACAAACCCACGCGACTGCTGAATTTGCTGGCAAATGCGAAGATGCTGCTACTGCCCCCACTCTGAGGAGATCCCAGCCCCCCCTCTCCTCACAGTAAGAGCTTTTCACTAGAGGTTGCCTACGGCCACTCGCTTACTGTTCAAAGACGCCGCTAACAAATTGGCAGATACTGCGCATACAAGACGTAACTTTTCATTTGGAGAGAATACTCCTTATTTTTTTAAAAAAGGCCTTTTTCTTCAAAAGGCCAGACTTGATGATGATGGGAGATATGCATGTAATGGAAACTACAGAGAATTAACCGCACTAATCACTGGGATGGAGGCTGTGTGGTAGTGAAACAATGCAAGCATTACCTTTACTTCACCCATGGTTTAATATATTACTGATTCATGCAAGTAAGAAATACCACTACTCCTATCTACACATCACCATTACTGAGCTGAAGACTGTGGGGATTCCCATCCATACATCACCATTATTGAGCTGAAGACTGTGGGGATTCCCATCTACAC
>JAOYSI010001728.1:44178-66838 GCA_025775065.1 Hiodon alosoides | reverse complement strand
GCTGGTGCGCGACGCATGCGTGTACCCGAGGTGGGTGCTCACGCGTTCACCCATCGAGCGCAGCAGGTAGAATAAAACGCAAGTAAAGCAGAAACGCTGGTGCGTGGCGAACCTGTCACTCACCCGACGCCGCGCAAACAATTTCTCTGTTGAGTCTATCAATAGCTTTAAAGATAAATGCTACAAACCACACTCGCTTCTGTTTGACATGTCTTGTATTTTGTCGCTTTCACTGCAGTCCTGGACTGTCATAATTGTCAGTCTAAAAGCTTATTATTTTGGGATTATATTAAAAAAAGGCGATAACTTGTGTTTAATTTCCCGCTGTAAGAGAGAATAATACATTTATGAACACTAGTCTCCACTGACGCCGGTCTGTCTAATTACAAATTCATGCATTCTAAAATATTGATTTGACTTCCTGCTAAGCACAAACAGAAAGTATAATATTTTAATACTTCTACACTTCGGTGTAATTGAAGGCAGGTGCACACATGGTGACTGGTGTTCTTAGATGCGGAAGCCAAAGAAACAACAATTTTATTACACCAGAATATCATCGTATTGTTGAACTGAGCGGTTTAAAGCTCCTTTGTAACACGCTAGAAGCCTCTGGCCCTTTAAAATCTAATCTCAAGGGAAACAGAGCCGTATTATAAAAAGCGGTACCTTTATAAAAACGGGAGATCTGCTGAGAACTTAAAATGTAATAAAGTTGCATTATTTTCCTATTCATTCACGCCCTTCGGACTCCACTAAAACCTCAACACAAACTCGTCCAGGCAACATCGCTTTATTTTAGAACCTTTATGTCTTTGTTAATTGAGTACAATATTTTATTACGTCGAAATCCTCAGTATTCTTTAGTGAATAAGGCTACTCGGTGGGCACCGGGATGGATGTTACCAAGTTACAAAGCAAGAGCAGAGAACAGCAAGAATGTTTACCAGTTGTATCATTTATCTGTATATCTTTAAATGATTAGAATTACAAGATTAATATAACCCAGACTAATCAGGCTGATATGACGTCCAGTAAGGGCACCAACGTCATAGTGACAAAGATGGGTGGTGATGATTCTTCACCCCTAGGCAAACCCTTATGTAGCATTTACATTTTGCTTTGGTAACAGCTCTCCAGGATGAGTTCATTTGCCATCCTGACACTAATAACCTGTTGTTTGCACTGCTAGTAGTTCATTTATCCAACCAGGCTTCACAATTCCTGAAATAGTCTCTTGTTTGAAAGGATACACAGAAAAACATATAACGTGTAGACTGACAGATTAACATAAAAAATAGTGTCCTTTTGAGAACCGTTGTGTTGAATATAAGATGAATTATAGGTCATGAATGTAGCCCTTATTTTAGTGAAAAAACAACCTCTCCCCTTTGTCAGTAACGTGGGGCTAGTGTGCTCAAGGTGTGGTTCTGCACAGATGCCCTCCTTGAGCACATAAACTAGGGTTCCAACAACTCCCTGCTCCGTCCTGAGCAAACAGTCACTGTTTGAGTAATTTTAAACCTGAGCCATTAACAGGAAAGACAACAAACAAAACAAATCAACATATGATGGAAATACGGTCATAGATGCCAGCCATCTAGACTCATTTTTCACACGTTTAATAGCAAACGAATATACATACACACACCCTACATTTGTTTTTTTTCTATGCATGCATCATAGATACTAAATTTACCTCCCAATCTGCCAGGGGGTTTAAAGTGATCAGTCCACTTGGAGTTTGACTTCAGTGGGAATTAAATCAAAGCAGCAACAAATTATCTATATTTACTTCAGTCAGCATTTGCTCGCACTCATCTCAGTCCAACAAGCAGGTGCTTTTTCCCGCTGGATGTTCGCTGCGACTGAACCCTGAGAGGAAATTCCTACTGTTCACAAGCAAAAGTGGGGGTGGGGCGGATGGATTAAAAGCTTTCAGGGTCCATCAGACATGCAGGTTTGCACACGAGCCAATTAGTGGGAAGACATTTCCGTTTAGTTCAGCTAAATTAACGTCCCTTGGGAACCGGGAATTTCTTTTCTGGGTCAAAATGTCCAAGCACACAGGAAACAAGGGGCTAGGGGAAACCGGGGGGGTTAGAGAGGGCTATTGGGAGATTGTGAGTCACAAAGGTCACAAACAGCTGAAAAGGCCATATTTTGATTTATGGTATCTCACGTTATTAAGATGATGAAACAATAATTGCAACATAATAAGACCAATAAACGGCCAGGGTTCAGCACACACACATAGGGATACATGTCAGTCATTTATCCCTTATGTGTGCTTAAAGGACAGGTGGGGGGAAGCAAAACAAAGCTGGAAATGTGTTACATTATGTCCATTAATACAGAGACTGGATTTGCATGAAAAATACATGTTTAATTTGAATCAAGCATGCTGCCTGTTAGGCTGGTACCGAATAAAAACTTTGACATCCCGCTAATCACACTTAACATAACTGCATTTAATAGCTTTCTCATTTCAGTTAGAACAAGGAATAAAACACTTATACAACAAAGAAAATGCTATGAAGTTTATTAAATCGGATTAGAGGGATTTTTTGATTTGGTCTCATTCTTTGATGAATTTCAAGTGTCAGACCATTCTCCTAATCAGTGGATCTCTTTCTTTTAAACACATTATTTGAGACAATGCAAATTTTGGAAAAAGGGGATATCAAATTATTTATTCAGAATAACGCTTCTAGATGTTTAACATGTAGAAGCCACACATTAAAGGCAGTGAAGGGGTCAGCGGTGGCTAAAATACCTTCTGCAACATGAATGAAGGTCATGCTATGGAGGGGAAGTAAGAAGACAATGGGATTAATACCTCTGGAAACTGCAAAAGCTTTTCAATGACAATAAAAGGCAAAAAAAAAAACCAAAAACCCAAAAAACAACAAAAAAAATACGTTGCATAATTCATTATTGATAATCTTCTGCGCATTCTCAGTAAACCAAGCATATCTTTATGCGTTCTGCTATGAAGGTTTAAAGTTATTAACAGGGATCGTTTTTCCTTGAAGCACCCACAAAACACAAAATGATTGCATTGAGAACTGCAGTTTTGTATCAGGAGCGGGTTTTTACTGTAAATATTTCCCAGTGTTTACCACCAACTTCTTTATTCATTGGCTTTGAGCGCATCTGTAACTCTGGAGAGCTACGTGCGAATGGGAGGTCTTGCATATTTCATATGTGTTTTACTGTCAGCTTCAGTTTGCAGGAGGAAATGTTGCAAAGATGAGAGTGTTGGAAAACTCTTCAGGGAATAGAGAGATTTGTGATATGGATCTACAGGTGAGCGACTCCCATCAATTTTATTCTGTTCTATTGACCTCCTTGATGTTGGTATATTTACAGAAATATTTAGAGAAACCATATAGGAAATTGCTTTTTTTTCAGAGGGGGATGCGTTCCCCATTCATTTCCCTCAAAAACACTGCCACAAAGGACAATATTGCAAGTTGCAAGGTGTTAAACATTTTACCTAACCATGGCCAGCCTCTGGTAACCCGTCCTGATTTGCAGAGTTACTTCCTGTTTATATACAAAATTAGTTCTAAGCATTTATCATTTCTTACACTTTCTTACACATGAATAGATACATACTGCATATACTGTAAGTAGTAAAATGACACTGATTGGCCATTATCGTCTTCATTGACTTTACAGTTTGCAAGAAGTAATTAATTAAATGGGAAGCTTTCCTTTTATACAGTCTTCTTACAATTCATAGAGTCGTTGACTGAGAGAAAAAAAAATTACACGAAGGTCATCAACTATTTTGTTTTACAGAGCTCAACATGTAGAAAACACCATGTAAAATGTTTACAACCACCCCTTAATTCCACAGAAATCTTTGACATTACTCTTAACACATCTTAACACGCAGCTCGGATAGTTTATGTAGAGTGCCCTAATCTGGGATTTATGCTCCAGGGCCAGTCTGTTTTATTTTTTTTTATAAACTATATCACATTACATTATTAATGTGAGTTATTACTAACAGACCTAGCATGGACCTAACATACCTTCAAAATTAGGGATTTTAATGACCTTATGTCATTGGTTATCTTCAATACATCTTTGAACTTTGTTTACAATGTGAATGTGAATATATGTCAGTTAAATGCAAACATTTTTCTTGGCTTACATTCAATGAACTGAATAAAATTTACATACAGAGAAAATACACATATAAACGTGTAAGTGTGTGATATATATTAATATACATATTGGCCTAAAAGGAAATGCTGAATATCTGTCCATGCATGAGATATTAACAACCTGTTTTGAACAGTACAAGGACTGATAGGTGATCAGAACCTCTATGCGTCTGACCATGTATTCATCGTTCAGGAGGAGAAGCCTCCACATCCACACGCCAGTTCCACCAATCTCCCATCTAACCCTATTAAATATCTGGCGACTGTACTGCGCAGCCGTCCCCAGGAAGTGAACCTGTCTGAGTGTTCCGCAATGGCCTATTTTCTGTTAGCGCAACATTCTTGTTCAACAGCTAGAAACTGGCTGAAATTTTACTATCAGTCTGTTGGCTGGTAATATTTCTCCAGTGCTATGGTTCTCAGTACCATTTATCAAGGTCCTGATTGTTGGTCTAAAAGGCAATAAATTTTAATGCACCCGTACAGCCAGAAAAAAAAAACCCAGAAGGTTGAGTCTATTATTTAAGTAGAACCATAGTGTGTAAGACATATGTTGTGACATATGCTGCAACAGGACCGTAATAGTGATCTATAATATACACAGCTGAGTAACCACACCTGGTAGTGCTCACTTTGGTTTACTCTCAGAATGCTACCGACCTTTGAAGGAATAATCAGGCCTTTTGGCACATTCCCCAGCCTGTGGTTTGTGTGTGCAGGCACATGCAACACAATGGAACCTAGCAACGCTAACTACCACCTTCTCTCTCGAACACTCAGTAATCATCAGGAGAATCACTGATCAATGAACAATTGCACAAAAAAAAGGATTTCCACAAAGTTTTAAATGACATGGCGATGACATTGTCACCAACAGCAACAATATTTACTGTTCCCGTTGCAAAAGTCTCTAAAACGTACTACTTCTAAAGAGTAGTTCTTCTTGAAATGTATACCCTTTATCCCACCATATGCAAAAAGCTGAGAATGTTCCAGAACACTTGCACTAATTAAAAATTGTACATCCAAAGCTGCATCCATAAAGGATTTGTACACTTTGACAGGATGGAGGAATAAAATTAGTCAAAGCCGGCAGGCCAAGAGTCTACATCAATGTAATTTCTGGTAACGGCTATAAAATCACAGCGGAACTAGCCATTCAGCTGTAAATAATGTTCATATTATATTGACATTGTAAAGCAATGCGTTGCTCGCACACATTAAATCAATATTACTCTGTACTACTGTTGGTTACTGTGACGGCCATGGGAGACACAGTCGAAGGACACCCAATACATTAAAATAAACTGTTTTGCAACCCTGGCTTGACGGCTTATGTGTTAGCTAGCTGAAATAAAATGATCTGCTATCCTGCGCACGCGTTCATATGCTCTTTTAAATGTTATCATAGAGCTTGCTTTTTTCTTTTTTTCTTTTTCTAAATATTCAAAACAATGTGAAAACACTGATACAAGCCAAGAGATATAATTGCCCAGAACTACATATAAATATGTTCTATTTTATTTGTCTCGAATGGAAAACGATCCAAAATGCTGTTGGTAATTCAAAAACGACTAATCTGTTTCAAAATATTCTGTAATTCAAATATTTTCTATTTTATACATTTTGAGAAATCTATAACAGACCCATCACAATTTTTTTAAATCAGTTCCTCCTTGTAATGTAACATAGTGTTAAAAATACCAAAATATTTTCAATGCATTACGGAGCTCTGGCATAAACTGACTTAAGAGGTGCTGGATAAAACACTATTAAAACCAATTAATTAAACTGCATTTCTTCAGTTTATGACTCAAATGGTCCTCTGTAGACGAGAAAAAGATCATTTGCAGAAAGATCGCCAGACAAAATAATAACATTTCCCATTGATTCAGTCTGGACCACAATGAACCATGATGGTATCTGGAGCTGTATTTTACCACAGGACCAGTTCAACCAACATGCAATTAATTGTATAATTTGGAGGTAGAACAACTTAGTATAAGAATATCTGAGCGTCGCTAATGGAAACACAGCATTTTCCATGGTACACAACAATAGAAAATGGTCTACCCAGGTATGACTAATGCATTAGACTTCACAACCATATCAAAGGGTGGGGATAAACCATAAATGGATTAAAACTACCTCATTGACCCATGATTCAGTTCAATCCACTTCAAATGTTTTGATACTTTCAAATGGGTCGTAATTAATTTTTTCCCCCCTCACAATTTTATATCCATGATTGTTCTTAACAGGTGTATACTCCTAATGAATATGAGCTGGTAAGACTTCATTTCAAAAGTCTTACAGAAGTTAAATTGTCTCTTTTCAAGAGAGTTTATTAAATGTCTAGAGAATCCTCATGAAAATATTATATATTCTATATTCTGGTCTTTCCATCTTATCTCTATTCATATAGATTTTAGGGCTTGGTGGACAAAGTAAAAGAAACATTACATTTTGCAAATGTGTAACGAACAAGCAGGCTATGAAACTGTGTTTATCAAGCTGAGACATTACATCTTGAACTAAACTAAACTCATCCCCATCCAGTGTGCGCTGATAAAATCCCTCCTATTGTATTTGTAATACAGTTTTTTTTTCTCAGAGTTCAGAAAACATCTGAGCAAGACACAGGACCATGCAGGCTAAGCAATGAATGGTGCAATCGGACAGAGAAAGAAAAACCAGAGAAACCCTATGCCGATACTCATCGACGTGTAAATAAACACCTTCACTGAAACCATGATTGTGATTGTGATTGTGAACTGGATGTGATTATACTGCCAGGGTGCCTTCATTCTGTCAGTATACAGAAATGAAAACTTCTTTCTTTGTAAGATACTGCTATACATCATGTGTTAATGGTTAAATAGTGCTTTTCTGACTGACTTTGCAGTTTGCTATTCATTGGATTTATAATGTTGTAAAATCGGTTGTTCGCTTCTTGTCTCTGGTCAGAGATTTGTGCAAATGTGGACTAATTCTAGTTCATATTCTCTTAGTTCTTCCACTCTAGACATAAGTTCAGAATATTTATTCCGGTTTCAGAGTCACAAACCCAAGCTTGCCCGTGATCACAGAACATGTATTCAGATGATCATAATATAGCAATGAACACAGTCTATGCTAAAGTAATGATTTAGGTTTCAGGGTTATTTTTAGGTTTCATTTTGAATTTCACTGACATCAGAATCAACAGCCCATTTTTTTTATTTTGTTGCAGTCATTAGTTTCGGAGGTCTGTTCTGACAGAGCAGTTTTTGGTAATTGAAGTTTCCCAAGCTTGATGTATTGAGCTGGATCATAAGATCATTACGCTTAGTTGACAATTCCTTAGCCTGCTGTCTCTGGCATAGTACAGGTCTCCCTCCTGCAAGATAAACTGAACATTGAGTCCACAAAATAGTACAATGGGCAATGTCAGTTCTAACGATTGACATTACTTGAAGCCTACAAACCTTAAATACGGCATTAAAGTCAACTGCAGCACTTTCATAAGTCTCATCTTTTCCTGAGGGTTATATATTTTTTTTATGGGTATAAACAATTCCCCATTCAAACAGACAAAGCAAGAGAAGAAATTGGCATGTCCAATGATCTAGACGCTACTGTTAATAATTTCTTAACGTGAAGATAAATATCTAAAATTCTCTCTAGATAACCCTAACCCTAAAACAATTTCAAATGATAACTCCACAACAGCCCACTGTATGCCTCAGAGATATCTGTGAGCCCAGCATTTGTGCGACCATCTGCCAAAGGCTCAGGTGTTCAGATAATTAAAGCATAAACATAATTAAATGTTAAAGGGTTTGCCCCTGGCTTAGCCGCAGCTGTCTGGGATGTTATGCTGTGCATCGAAGCTTGCAGGTCATCCTGCACTTCCAACAATATTACCCCAATAAAATGACAGGAATGATCTGAGAATAACAAGTGTGCGGTGTGGCGTGTGATCCACAAAGGAATCCGTTTTAAGTGGACATAAAAGCATGGCATTATCATTTTGTTTGCCAGTCAGAAAATCACTGGCATCACCCTTAAGTCCATACATTAAGCGAAATCCATTCCTAAAAAGGTTACAGTGTTTTTTAGTTAGGTTTTATTTGAACAGAAACAAGCACAGCAACTCTTTAACATTCCACACAGCCAGTGCATTTGGAGCACATTTGGATAAAAAAACGAATCTTGGGTATCTGTTAGCAAAGATCATTTTATCATCTGAATGTTATGGTCAGAAAAAAAACCTGGGTTTCATTAGACTCATAGATGAACAGCTGTGTTTTGTCAAGGTGACCAGAGTGTAGTAGAGAAAATGTATGGCTGATGGCAAAAAAACAAACAAACAGGGATCCTGTACTGATTTACACATTTGATCTTCTAAAAAAAAATCAAAAGTGTAATAAATTATTAATTCTGTTTGGTAGGAGTTTATGGCATGCATCAGTCTCGTGGACACGTGCGGGAGGAGATTGGGCACGCCCACTGGCACCTGCTTTGAATTAAGTTAATCCATGTAGTTATTTAACAGTGTGATGTTCTCTCCGTAGGGACCGGTAGTTTGGGGGAAGTGGGAGAGCGGAGCCCGAGAGTGTGCTAGCATGAAATCACAGCCCCAACGGGAGAGCTGGAGAGAAAGAGTTTGGCGGCAAGCTTCGTTGAAGCCTGGCTCTTTTGGTTGCTTAGATTATTATTTTAGTTTGTTATTTTTAGAGGGAACCCGTGAGGGGGAACTCCAGAGTGGTTTTGTTTATTTAGATCTGTAAAACAGGGCAACCACATCCGAGACTGTGCACAAATAAAGAGTGGAGTGGATCAGCAGTCAACTGAAAACATCGAATGTTTTCTGGGCGGAGCTACTACAACTATATATCTGAGATTACAGTGGTTATAGAGATTCCATAACTCTATAACCAGTATAATCTCAAGTGACAGTGTTATAGTATCTCACAGAAATGTGCCTGTAACTGTCATTGTTATGGAAGCTTCCTGCACAGAGTATCGCCATTTAATCCCAGAATGCTTAGCAGGGGATTTAAAAATGTCAGACACAGCCAGACACATGGACACGTTTTTTTTTTTTTTTGGTTATATGAACATCAGTACAGAACATCAGCATAGGAACTTTCAATTCCAAGCCAGCAATATTCACTCTGTGAATTAAACCTGACAAGTCACATTTTTATGTTCTGGCTGTTTTTGCTCCTGTTGCTTTAGAACTTTCCTGAGGCCATCAGTCACAGGAAGATCGCATCTGCTCATCATGCATTCATCCCCAGGCTTGTCCTAAATTGAATATCCACATGCTACTAGTAAACTCCCATCTGTTTGAAGAGAACAGCATCAAGCATGATTATTTTAGTAATGAGGCAAGACATTTTATATCTTTTAAAACACACGAAGCTTCATTTCAATACTGGTAATTTCCTCTCTGTTGGTCTTCATCTGAAGTTTATTCTCCGGAATGTACTTCTGAAATTTGAAATTAGTCATGCAGTACTTGGCTATGGAGTGAAATAGAGAGCTTAACATTTTTTACTGAAAATATAAAGCTTTTATACATGGTTAATGTAAGGCTAACGCTAAGTCACCCTGTATGCATAAATGCATGTGTTGTGTGAGTCTTCAAAGAGAGGCAAATTTCCTGTGTCTGTTTTACAGTCTCTTTTATCTGCAATATGCTGTCTCTTGAGTTGGACACCTTTTTAAATGACTTCTGAGCAAAGTCAGGTAAAAAAAAGATTCCTATTAACGCCCCCATGCTGCTCTAACGTAAATCATTTCAGCCTGCTGTGAGATTTTTTACGATGGCATTTATATTATACAGAAGACTGACCGTATGTTACAAGAGAATTAATGCCAGGGGACACACAGAATTGGAGTCACTCCTTGGTAGGAGTGCAAACCAAAAGGAGTGACAGAAATCTAAAAAGGCCTCGGGTCCGAAGGCTCGTTTTATGATCAAGCCCACTCACAGGGCCACAGCTCACACTCTGCGCTGAATTAATGGCTGGTATTACACGAGAATCCCCTCCAGTTTCAGGTCCAATACCTTTTTGCTTGTGATATTTCACACATTGCATTTCTTTAAGGCAGAACTGCCCTTTTAGTTGGAAGTGACCAGAGGTATACCAGTGGATGTCCAAATTATAACTGCACCCTTCTCTATCTGGTTTAAATTCTAGATCAAATACATACAATATATTATTTATTTACCTTACATTCGGTACCAGTCCCTCCCATAAGTAATTAATCCGTTCTCAGTCTTAATTAATATTTTTTTGCCTCAGTAATTGGCAGGCAGAGTTGCGAAAGGAATGATCAAGGCATTGATAATGAATCTGTATGAAGCAGATCTGTAAAGAAGACACCTGTATGTCTCTTTCCTGGTAATTCATCACCCAGATATTCAATCAAGGAACTCTAAAATGTCCCAGCTTTCTTTGATGCCTTGAGTATTTCACTGGCATTCACTGGGATGTTCCGTAGTGAATAATTCGAAACATTAATTTCAGACAGCAGTATCAGTTGGTGCACCTTTAGTATTTTAATTACATATCCCAAGGCATAGATATGTTCTGGTGATGTGAGGTGAAAGCAAATGACAGAAGAATCATGGTTAAATAAAGAGATAAATCCTTGGATGCCAGGATGAGATAGAAAATCTTTCTGGGATGCAATGCATGCTGGGTACACTTTGCATGCGGGGAGATCCAATGATACATGACAGTTCAAAAAGAAAATCTTCCCTGAAATTTGTCTTCAACTTTGACTGAAATTTCATTCCAAACCCTTCAACTGCAGAGTTTAGGTTGCTTCACACACATTTTCCCTCTGAGTTTAACTCGAAGGTGCACAAGCCATAAAAAACAGTGGTCCTGTAATGCACTGTGATCCATCAATGCGTCACATTTAAATGGCTGCAGAAGGCAGTGCAGTAAGAGAAAAAAAATTGTGTAGCATAGTGGAGGCATTTTATAAGAAATATGTGTTATGGGTGTGGAACTGAAATGGTTTAATGCTGCACAAAAGACAGGCCAGTCATTTTATACTCAATAATAAAGTAGCAGCTTAATTTTCGCAGTACGACATTGAATTCGTGGAAAATATCTCCTATATAACTCAACCAGCTGGGTTAGTTTTGTTCAACCTCTACCCTTGTTGTGCTTGAGTGTATTCAGACTAGTCTAAGACAGTTGACTGATTCCCAATAGCCCCTAATTCTGTTCAGGTTATATGCACCTGAAAAACAAATTATAAATTATAATTACTTTTTATATAAATACTCAAATCTAATATATATAAATCAGTTTTTTGTTTTGCCTGTATTTATTTTAAGTAGACTGAACTCCTGTTGTTGCACCAAGATTAGTCATCTAATTTGATTGAGTAATTGCGATGGAAAGTAATAATAGATAAGTTTAATCTAAGCAACAGACTGGGTGGTTAACATTCCGAAGTTACACTTATTTATTAATATTTTACATGTGAGAGCATTAAGCACAATGTTCAATCGGTGCTGGAAGTAGACTGAACTTAATACAATCACGTGCTCCCAAGAGTTTACTGATGTAACAAACAAAATAGCAATGTCAATTTACCCCTCGATGACCTGGGTGGTCCTTTCTGCCAAAGCCACAGTGCATTCAGTCTAAGCAACTCAGGAATGGCGACAGAACAAAGAAGGGACACTTTCTGGCTGAGACACTAGAAACAGTTGCACTACCGTTCAAAATTTTGGAGTAACTTAGAAATGTCCTTGTTTTTGAAAGAAAAGCAAATATTTTGTCCATTAAAATAACATAAAATTAATCAGAAATACAGTGTAGACATTGTGAATGCTGTGAATGACTATTGTAGCTGGAAACGGCTGATTTTTTATGGAATATCTACAAACTAGACACTGTAATGTATTTGTCCTCCTGCTCAGTTTTGCACCAGGGCCTCCCACTCCTCTTTCTATTCTGGTTAGAGCCAGTTTGCGCTGTTCTGTGAAGGGAGTAGTACATAGTGTTGTACAAGTTTCTTGGTGATTTTTCGGATGGAATACCCTTAATTTCTCAGAACAAAAGACTAGACTTTCAGAAGAAAGTTCTTTTTTTTTTTTACAGGCCATTTTCAGCCTGTAATCGAACCCACAATTACTGATCCTCCAGATATTCAACTAGTCTAAAGAGGGACAGTTTTATTGCTTCTTTAATGCTTCTTTTAAACACTTATCAGCTGTGCTAACATAATTGCGAAAGGGTTTTCTAATGATCAATTAGCTTTTTAAAATGATAAACTTGGATTATCAAACACAGCGTGCCATTGGAACAAAGGACTGATGGTTGCTGATAATGGGACTCTGTACGCCTATGTAGATATTCCATTAAAAATCATTAACAACATTAACAATGTCTACACTGTATTCCTGATCAATTTGACGTTGTTTTATTGGACAAAAAATGTGCTTTTCTTTCGAAAACAAGGACATTTCTAAGTGAACCCCAAACTTTTGAACGTTTGGTGTACACCCTCATTATGTTCCTTCTTGGAGAGTACTAATCATTTCAAAATAACATTCAGTTAAGCCGTTTACTGAAGTAGGAAGCTATCCCTAAATTGCCTATTTGCTACCAAAACGCAGCACATTCATCCTGAATGGAATGACTTATTTTTATGCCCATGTATCGTTGGAAGCCCTGGAGACATTAGCTGGAAGAATAGTCCCAGCTGCCTTCCTCCACTTTTATTACTGTTCATTTCAGTCGCACGTTTGGCCACGGCCTTCTCAGTGCTGTGTCCCTGTGTACTGCAAAGACATCAGAAGCACCGCAGTGCCGTTGCACCCAATTTTGCCCGATATAAAATCCTCAGACCAGGTCTAGGATAGCCGTATTAAAGGTCGTTAAGTCAATGAATAATCATAGATGATAAATCACGCTTTTCTGTTTTTTGCAGATTGCCTGCTCTTCATTTTTGACAGATGTATGAAGTGTGATTAGCATGGCATAAATTGGGAGAAACATAGCACTCTCATTTCAACACTGAGAAAAGGTCTGTCAGTTGCCGGTTATTTATGCACAGGGAAATGTGCCACAGGGGCTTCTGAGTGTCCTTTCTCCGTGCGTCTTAAGCCAAAACAAGGGAGCCAAAACAATAGGGACAAATAGCACGCACAATAGCCTCACTGTGTCTTATTGTTTTCCTTTCAGCACACTCCTCCTGCCTTTAATGCAAGCAGTGCAGCACCGTGTGTTTTTCTTATGCTGAGTCGATTCTTCAATCAATAGGATTTTGTCCAGTAAAACCCCATCACCCCTGAGTGGGCTGATCCCGGGTCATCCTCCTCTTTGTCTCAATGCCTTCTTCCACATTCATGAGGCGGAAGACTGCGGCAAACAGCCCAGCAGGGCACAGGAGCTTCCCATTCATCTTGCTAATTGTGAACTAATTGTAAACATCAGACTGAATGCAGGGAAAAACCCACTGTGCTCAGACGGGAGAGAAGGAGATAGATCCGCAGTTCTGCATACTGCATCACTACGAGACGTTTTGTACGGTACGCGGTAGAGTCTGCTAATCTTCAGAAAGAGAATAACGCAATGAATATCTGCAACAGTAGCCATTGACTATTTCCAGATCACAACTGATAGAATTTCTGTTTAATAGAAAAAAAATGTTCAGTATAGTTTATTAGGTTGAACTGGGAATATTTTGGCACGCATTACTTTCCTAAAGATGTCCCTATAGACTATAGTTTAGAAGAAAAAAAAAAGATCTGTAACACAAATTTTGATATTACGGATACACCAAACTGGATAAAAGGTAACCCTTTCTATCCCTCTATTTCCCTTGCTGTATCATTTACATTTCATAAACCTGCTGTGTTGCAGATGATTCAAGGCTGGGGCCGTTAACACATTCTTAACGCCAGTTCAGTCAGAATAGCGGGATTAAAATAAAAAAATTTCACTTTCAAAATGAAGCGTTTCAGTGGGTCTGCCCTCTTTGCCCCCCACCTCTTTCATATTCCAGCGTTTCCTATTTTCAAAGGAAAATATGAATAATTCAAAAATGCTCCGTTGTAAGTACAGGGTCGCCCACACTGACTGCGAGGACGATGGCGGCAGTGCTCCAGAGACCCTGAATCTGTTCACTTCTTCAACAAGTGAACCTGCATGTGAAACAAGAAGGCTAGCGGAAAGGAACGTCTGGGTGTGAAACCTGCAGCTACGTTGTCTTCACATAGGAACTGTTCCAACATCATTAAGTCGCAGTCCACAGTAACCGCAAAGAAATGATAGACAAACAAGTACGTTCAAAATCTGAGGATATGAGCCCCATCTCACAATATAGCCAAAGGCGTCATGGTAAATCAGTCAACCATTGGCCTTTGATCCAGACAAAAAAAAAGGAAATCACTTTTTTGTAACATAATATATATTCAGTAACGAAAAAAAAAAAAAACACTTTGCCAAATATATTGATCAATGTTGAGGGCAAACAGCACGGGCAATTAGATTAAATAAATCTACTAATAACATTACACCGAGCTGCAGTGATGACACGCAACAGTGATCAACTCTAATTGATTCAACGAGGGACCAGCAGGTGATAAGCAGATTCTCATGTTCCAAGACTCACTTTGGTCATGAAAATCAGAGCCATCCACAGGGTATGGAAGAGTATCGTTATATGTATCGAGTATATGTTGTGACGGTGACGGTAGTGTATAAAACGGCAGGGCATCATAGTGTTAAAGAGCACAGAATCCTCACCGATAATTGTAGGACTATTACACACGATGGTCGTGGTCATGAGTTACATTTAGATTTAACCTCTGCGGCTGTGTGTGTGCTCAATAAAATCAAAATAAAAAACTGTAAATTACAAATAATGAGTATTGTTTGCAGCTAATGGGCCGTTATTATATTCACATTTGCCACGTCAAAATCAGTGTACTGTCCATATGGATGTCGGTGTTATAACACTCGATCTCTGCTAAGAACTTCCTATGCTGAGATTTGCAGCAAAGCATGACTGGAAACAGAGCCTTTTAGAGCTGACTGAGGGATTCCAGTAATTTTCGAGGGGGCTGATAGGCTGAGCAGAAAAAGCCTTATATGCAAAATGGAAAACAAAGCATTAGGGGGGATCTCCCTTTTAACCGATTAACTGCCATCTCAGCCTGCCATTCATAGGAGCATTCTCTACTGAACAAATTCCTTTCCCAAAGACTTAAATGAAATAGGAGTGACGCAATCTCCATGCACATGTAAAATGGTAAATGAAAAGAGTCGTCGTAACAGAATCGGGACTGACTAATGAAAGAATCTGAACCAACGCAGAGATGAGATGCAGAGAATTCTATCCAGCTGCCCCCACATCCTGTCAAGTGTCGCCGAGAATTCACCAGAACTGGATTCTGATGCCTTAAGAAGTCCAAAATCAGAAGTGAACATAGATCCCATTAATGTTACACGGGTACACTGTAACGTTATTGCATGGGTTAGTGTTGGGGTTTTGTAAGGTCCCAGTGAAATCCCACAGTCTTGGCCTAGCCCCATGTAAAGAAGTCCTATCATCGTTAATCAAAGCAGGGATCCTGGATTTCAAAGCCGTGGCGACTACAGAACTGCAAGCATCAGAGAGCTCTCGGTGATTATCCGCATGTTCACTCAGTTGACATGCACTGCGGCAGCGGATCTGACTGCGTGACTACAGGGTCTCCTTTCACTGTACAGACTAAAACTGAGTACATCTCAGCGCTGTTTCTTTAACCAATTTCAGCAATGCTATTTTGTATTTGACAAGCCTCTGCTCACAAGTGCACTCCCGAAAACCATCAAACCACCTGCTGCCCTCTGGTTGGTACACGATCAGTGATGAGTACCCTGCCCACGTCCTCTTAGGGGAGAAACCTCTTGTCCAACCCCTCAGGGGAATTATGCAGTTTTATAAAATTATCACTAAAGGGGGTTTCCAGAACCTACTTAACTATGCAAATGTCACAGTCATACGATTCAGAGGTGTAAAATAACACAGATGAATATTCAATATTTCACTATACTTTATTTGCTTCAAACGCCCGGTCAGTAGTATTATTTTACTTTTGGTTTCAATTAAATTATAGGTATCAGCCTAAAAATGAGGAAGTTCAATTAATAATTAAAGGTAGATATATCGAGATACTATTTAAGTTCGGCCTTACGTAAACACAACAGTCGCTCTTATCTTTGACCATATTAACAAATCCATTTGACAGGTCCTCCGCACACCGATTTCACGGTTTGGCTCCGCGCCCCCGAGGATCTCAGCGACCTCTCAGTCACTCTTCTTGCTTGGTTAGAGAAATTGGTTTACAAAATATCACTAAATTACTCAGATTACATTTCTTAGATGTTTTCAGTATGAGTTTTCGTTCTTGCTTTCAATACAAAATAGTGCAAATTATATGTGTTTAACAGATCCTACTGTTCTTTGAAAACATTTTTCAGAGCAAGGTAATAGTTTAAAATGTTACTCTCAACGGTGTTGTTTTCGCTCGTAGTTGAATTAATGGCAGTACGATTTTCACTGAGCTAATGCATTAAGGGACATTTAAAATATATATTTTACAGAAATAAAATCCTGTAATCACAGCTAGCAGTAACTTCATTCTTTTCATTTAATAATATTTTCCCACATAATGTAAAAGCTTGATTTGAAACACAAAATGATTTCGTTTGCTGCATTGCACCTCTTTGTACAGCAGCTACATAGGTAATGATAACATGGGTAACTTTACGCGGGTATGGACACCTAACTACAGTCTCGTAAAAAAAAACCTGCGTTATTATCCCCGTAGTATGTCAATAACCTATGCTTAATGTCAATGAAATATTTTAGAAAAAACAAGAATTAAATGAATGCCACTAATGTATTAATCGCAGTTAAAGTTGTTTATATAAAAACAAACTATTTACTGTAATTTTTGAAACTGCTAAACGGAACGACATCCTACGTGACCAGGCGCATTAGGGTTGTCTCTAACAGCCTAAATACTGAACATGTTGCCTGGATCACTCAGTGAATAATCATATATAGTATTAAAATAATAAATAAACCTTACCTGTGTCCAACAAACCCTTGTGTTTCTCTACCTGCCATTCCACTAAACTGAAAACCAAATGCAGGCAGGATCTCTTTTCAGAAAAAACCTGTACTCGCCCAGTACTGCTGTTTTCCCACCCTGTGAAAAGACCGATAGCGGGGAAAAGCGAAGCAGAGTGGTCCGTTTCTGCGTGGTGGGGGCGTGGTTAGAGGTTTGGAATGGGAAGGAGTAAAACGCTGGAGCTCTGTTTCGTTCTATTGAATTATGCTTATGATTTGAGTCTAATTTAATATTCTTAGGATTCCCCATGTATTATAATGTATATAAAATATATATGTATGAAGAATCCTAAGAACGCTAAATTAAACTCAAAATATACACATACAATGAATTAAGAATTATGTCTCGGCTGCGTGCGATATGAAATGAAAAGTGCCTGTAACATCCTAAAAACAACCAAACAGGTGCAGGTGGAAAAATAAGTTAATAATTAAACAGCAAAAGTCACCGAAACGTCGAGGAAGTCTTTGTATACATTTTTGTCTTTCTGTTTTAAGTATTACAATTAAGTATTTTTTTTTTTTTTTTAAGTTTTTTTTTAATTAAGTATCTTAGTTTCTCACCAACATGACCAGTAATAAATAAGCAATAAATAAGAAATTACTTACATTTATTATTATTTAACTACTTTCTTTGAAATATCGAATTTAGTCAAATCGGACCATTTTATTTTACCAATACATTCCACATTGCATGGACATATATTGGAATTTGAATGTTATTTTCTGTAATTGCAAAACGATTTACTTTTATTATTAAACATCACCGCAGTTCTCTGAAAGCGAATGAAGCCCTCAAGTCTATTCAGAGACCGTATACTCTCGCCGAACCCGAAACTATAATCTCTATACTGTAATCTCAGACGATAGGAAGGAAAAGCGATTTTTCATATATATATATATATTTTTCAAACACGTTTTTCTCCCTAAAACTAAAATTAAAACATACTCATTTGAGGCCACCTGGTGCACAAATATAATTATTACATACTAGTGAGATATCTCAGCTGTGTCTTCATTCTGGCGTATAATGCACATTAAATTAAAGTCACATTAACGGGTGGAAAGCGCCAGGCACCAGGTTAAAATATTGGATGTCATAACACAACTATTGGAACCGTTGTGTAAGTAAAAACAGCAGCCTGTTTGTCTCCGTTCTTCTCAGTTATCACAACAAAATTGTGGTATGAAAAAACACGCCTAACCACAAGAGGGCAGTATAGAAATTACCTCTTCCTTAGCTGGTGGGAGAGTTTCTTTCCTTGCAATCTTTGATCACCAGTTCCTAGAGTGACAGCTAAACAGGAACTTTGGCATTGGTGTGAGCTAGGAGTGTCAGAGTGCAAGCGGATCGTACTTAGAACTCACTTCGTTCTTAGTCCAATTACACAGGGCACGATGGAAGAATATCATTCCGGGGATGAGGTTATTGTTTTTTCCAGATATTTTATTGTTAGAAAATTAACAACAATTCGGATATATCGCCCATGATAGACCGATAGCGAATAATGCATTGTTGAACGATGTGATGTTTTATTAGCAAATCAGACAGGGCGGTTGATTTTCTGTGGTGTCC
Source organism: Hiodon alosoides (assembly GCA_025775065.1). NCBI lineage: Eukaryota > Metazoa > Chordata > Actinopteri > Hiodontiformes > Hiodontidae > Hiodon > Hiodon alosoides. Next base: position 47,941 of record JAOYSI010001728.1, on the reverse strand, counting down.
TATTAGTTTGCAGAGATACTAATAGATTTGAGTAATTCGACATGTATAACTGACTAACTAAATATATTGCAACCCAGTAAGTCTCTTACTAGCTTTCATCCTAATAACATCCTGTTTGGGAATTCAATACCCATGGGTGTGGTCCAGTACGGCTGGACGCGACTGACGCAACGTCCTTCTTTCTGTTTAATTCAGCTTTAAAATATTATCATCAGCTGTTGAGGTTGATATCCCAGTCTCTTAGTAGACTTGACTTGAAAGACTGTTAAAATAAAAATACCTTTATGTTGTTAAGAGTGGCTGAGATTATTTGTATTTTAAAAATTATTTTGTAGTTATTTTGTTGTGAAATCTTATTATTGGTCAACGATCACTTCAGTGCCCCATTCCGTCAATACGCGGTGGCAACCTTTCATTCTCTTAGATACTATTTGTAAAGATGAATGATTCCGTAGTAAGAGAGTTGTGAGTTCTGAAACGAAAGACGTTGAAAGAATCCGTAAAATCTGGGTCAGTGAGTTTGTCTTAACTCATTGTAGTATGTTTGTGATTGGCAGCTGAAAAGGATAAACCTTTAACACCAGCCATTTGAATGAATTTCAGCACACAGCAACACGTCACCATTCATGACCATCTCTCCGTTTGTTTATAAATATTTAGGTATCCTTCAATTCTGACGAAGCAAGTAACCACGTTAAAGAGGTAACCTGACGCAGTTCTGTTTCTCTAATGCAAATTTTGTATGCGCATCCCAAGGTATTGAAAAAAAAATACTTATTTTTTATAACAATAGGTTGACTGTTTTCATCATCATGTGGCTCTAATATATGCCCCAAGGATTGTATTCTGTTTCCATTTTCTTAAGAGTTTTGCTTGTCTTTTTTAGTGTATAGAGGGAATCATTGGAGGAATGGACTATAACCAGAACAAAGTGAACCAATGGACAGCCAGCATTGTAGAGCACTCCCTCAGCCAGCTGCTTAAACAAGGGAAACCATTCAAGTACATTGGTAGGACATTTTAATAAGGAGGCATTCATAATAATAATTTGGGAAAAAAACATAACATATTGATGTTGGAAGTCTTCTGATCATCTGGAAAAATGTATTTAATAACTATTTAACTTTAATAAATGGAATTTAAAGATTAAGGCCACAGATTAAGGACATTTTTCCTAATGATGTTCATGTCTTTGATAAATCAAAAGATGTCTTACTCATTTTACTTAGCGAAAATGCAACGCAGCTGCTGTGAATTTGGGAATCTACCAGTTAAATGTATTGAGAATAATTTATTTAAAGTGAATCTGTTAAGTATTGGTGGTACAAACTGTCCTTGTGCACATTCAGTGGAGTAGGGACAGAAAACCCCTTCAGTTCAGGATGGCATCTGTTTTTGTCTTGCTTTTAAACCCCTATAGGTGTCAAATGGAAATGAGTCAAATCTACCACAGTTTAAACGGCTGCTTGTTAATCACTTGTTGTCCACCATGTGTTCTGTGCCCTACAGTGAATTGTGCTGTGATGCAGAAGAGTGGCGCGGGCCTCCACACAGCCAACTCCTGTTACTGGGATACCGCCACTGATGGTAAGTCTGCAAAGAAATCTGCACAAGGACCTTTTCTTTAACTCACCGTTATTACCCTTGATTGTGTTCACCAGGTGGTATCTTGTAACCGGCCTCCTGATCCGGACCCTATTATAAATGTAAAGAGCTGTGCGTTTGCCGTCAACAGGGAGCTGCACGGTCAGATGGGAGAACAGGACCATGTACTGCGTAGTCAGCGTCTTCGCCGTGGCGGTGGCCCTCTAGCACCGTGCCCGTCCCACAGCGACGCACGCTCATACCAACAGGGGAACCACCAAAGCCTTGAAGATCTAATGCTGACTCTAAGTTTAAAAACTCACTGGCACTGCAGACATGCCGGAATGTGGCCCACTGAGTTGAGTCCACTGTTGTTTATTTGTACAGCAACTGAAAATGTTACCTTGGAGCTTTGCTTGACTTTCATTATGACTTGCCGTATGCTACCATAGTTATTGTAATAGCATTTACGTCTGTCTAGAACAGTACGCAATAACACGTTATTTGCTTTTAGTACAAAAAAACAGCAAAGCACGATCTAGAACAGATATAATTTTACATTTAGCTTTTGTTGACACATTTTAGAAAAGTATATTTGAGGGAGTAGAAACGGAAGTATAATAACCCTGTGCTCTATGGCTCTGCATAAGTTTGGTCTGTTATGGTACTATGTTTTGCATTAAAATGCCTTTTTGACATCTGAGAAAGGAAAAAGGATTTGGTAAAGCTCAGACATGTAATTGCTTGCTCAAGTGTAGTACATTCCTGTAACTGATAAGAGTGTTTATTTGATGTTTAGTGGTTCTTCAAGTTCTGCCTCATTTCCCTGGGACTTTAATATGTTTTTCCCTTCATGATGAAAGGAGTCTGTGCGTTAGTGCTCATGAACAAGAAAGAAATCCTCGGTTTGATGTTGAACTGGCATTGGATGCCTGTCTATCTTACCACAAGTTATTACAATGCTTTCTGACAAAACATTATATTGGTTATCATTGTAGTTTTTTCTACAACTTCTCAAAGGAAATACTCTGTTTCATTGGAATGATTAATTGTCCTTATTTTGTAGTACAGTATTTAAAAAAGTAATGTATTTGTAGTAATTTATTGGAATTTTAAAAACGGTAGCTAGCTGTCATAGAATGCTTTATCCCCCCCCACACACCCCCCAAAAAAGAAAGATATACATTAGAGAATAATGTTTTAATTCATTGTATGTTCCTTAATTTGATATTTTTAAAATGGCCGAGTTACTGCTAATTATACTTTTTAGTATTAACTGAAAAGGAAGGCCAAACAAGTGTTATTAAAAAAATTTAGATAAATAGGTGTTTACTACCACAAACCTTAAGTTCTAGTCCACTTTGGTTATTCCAAATTTAGGGTGGACTCTGTATCTTTTGGTTGTTTTTATTTTGCATTAGAACCACTCTTCTTGACCATGTATTGTAAATAGACAAGATAAGCATGCCTGACTCTGGCGGACTGTCTGTGGTGTTCTGGCTTGAGGCTTGGGGTATTGTGAGCGGCCGACCTAGGTCACATGGCGCCTGGCACGGCCAATTGATCTGTGCCTTCCTGTTAAAAGCAGACGCATGGTTTGTTCATAGCTCACCCATGTAAATAAATAGTGTAACTGCATCACGTGTGGTGTAGAATTATTTTTATTGTGTTTACCTTGCAGGCCGTTATATGCTTTACAATGACCACAGCCGCAGAGACAACATTATTAAACATAAACTTTTTTCCTATAAAAATTAAGTGTGGTTAAAGGTGATGTTGTCATAGAGCATTGTTCACAATGTAAAATGTAAACAATTTCACATTAGTTTTAGCAATTATAGTGTTTAGGACATCACCAACAGAACTAAGTTACAGTTTATTTATAAAGATATTTATATAATCTTTTATAACATCTTTTTTGGACACAAATATGCGGCCCTACCCGTATCGATTAAAAATTTTGTCGAACAAACCATTGAGCACGAAAGGAAAGGGGGAAGGGTTTTTCTGTGACTAGACGGTCCAAGGGACGTGCTCTCTGGCAGCTGGGACATTCTAGCAAGTTGTTACTTCATGGATTTTTGCAAGAACCCATTTCAAAATCTCACAATGCAACTGTTAAATGTCAGGGAAAACCATGTCCCAATACCCACTTCCCTTTGTCATTTTATTAAGGCTG